>WHVE01000602.1:0-82287 GCA_015178995.1 Trichophaea hybrida
CACCCACCATTCCGCCCCATCCCGTTAGTTACCCTACCATCCACCCACAAACTTTTTTTCCCTCACCTCCCCCCACCACACCACACCACACCACACCACACCATGGCCACCCCAACCACCCCCTTCACCCCCCTCCAAACCCAAAAATGGGAACTCGGCGTCTCCCTAATCCTAACGTTCTGGCAGCCGCTCCGCGACGCAGTATCCAGTTCCTGGGGCGGGCCGGACAGCAGCGACAAGCGCGACTGGCTCTGCGGAGTGATCGCAGACATGTGGGACGAAGACCCCGAGGCGAGTGAAGACACAGTGGAGTATCGACTGTTACAGGTGATGGAGGATGAGTTTGAGGTTGGGTTGGAGGATGATAGTGCTTTTGAGGTGTGTTGCTACCGTGGTGACAAAAGAGGGGAGGGGCTAATAAGGGGTAGGTGGCGAGACAGGTTGTTATGTTAAGGAAGGAGGTTGTGGAGGGGATGTTTGCGACGGTGGATATGTTGCATCAGAGGTTTTTGGCGATGGCGGGGAATTCGCCGAAGCCGCCGAAGGTGGAGGAGGTGCAGCAGGAGGTGGGGTCGAGTGAGGAGGAGGATGAGGAGGAGGAGGAGGAGGATGAGGAGATGGGGGATGCGCCGACGGCGGCGGCGGCGGCGGCGGAGAGGGAAAGGGTGGAGCGGGTGGTGGATGAGGATGGGTTTGAGTTGGTGCAGAAGGGGAGGAGACGGTAGACAGACACGGGGGAAGGGGTTGGGGAAATAAAAGTTTTTGTTTTTGGAGTTACTTATAGATGTGTATGCGGATTCATCAAGGGCGTTAGGGGATTTATGTTTTCAGTCCGAGTTTGTTTCATCCTGCCCAACTCCGGATATCTTTGGGTTGGCGAAAGATGGAAATATTCTTAAAGTGGCGTAGAATTTAGAGCACTCTACGTGCGAGCGAGCTAGCTGATTGCTATAGCTGCATCAGACGTGTAAAGCTCACCACATACGTAGCTGTGTACTCGAGTAAACAGTTTGGCTCTCTAGCTAGCAACCTCCGAACAGGTACAGTTTCCAATCCACACTATACATGGCCATAGGCTTATTTGAAAGTTCGCCGGTGGTCGGTATCGGATGGAATGGTCCTGTAAATTATGTATGTTTATGGTTTACATGAACATATCAAATGCAGGTTCGAATTGGAAAACATGCAGCATCAGAAACTCGATAAAATACCCGTACAACAACTCGTTCCGCAATGAATCTACCACTAGTTGTTCATGATCACATTTAAAAACGAAACACAGCTTCTTTCATTCCACAGATGTCCATGCCAACCCACAATCAACTTTATCAAGCTCCACCACCCTATATCGATTTCTACACATCCAAAAAAAAAAGGAATCCAAAATATCTTACTCCCAAAAAAAGAATAATCCCAAAAGTAGAAAACCTCCCCGCGTTTGATCATGTCAATAACCAAAAGAAAAGCAAAAAATATGTATATATGTGCAGCCCTCAGCAGCCCTTCGAATTCCTCACATTACCCCCCCACAGAGTTTAATTTAAACACTCCCCGTCTTGGTCAACTGCAAGAACCAATCGGCGAACAACACCGTCAACATGGCATGCGGGGCGATACGAACATAGTATCTAACATCCCACATCAGAAAACCGATCATGAAAAAGGTAGGGGGGTACTCACGTTCCAAAGCCTCTATAAAACCTCAACAACCCCTCCTCCTTCGCCACCTTTAGCGCACAATGCATCGTTCCTCTGTACGGCAGTTTTCCATCGGGTCCCTTCGTCTGTTTCTGCAACCGTGTCTTAATGAAATCAAACGGCAGACTAAAGAAACTCGCAAAGAATCCCGCGACCGCACTAGCCCCCAAGTTCCTCATCGCCTCTTGTCCTTTATACCCTTCAAACACACCATACTTTGCAAACTGCGCTTTACTTTCCGAGTAGAAGGCGAGTTGTCCGAAGTTTAGCGCCATTGCTCGGACAACCGTAGGGAGACATCCATTCCATAGCGCTAGCACACCCTCCGCCTTTGTGATCCGTGCGAGCGCGTTAATGACGGAAGTGTAGTTCTTGCGCTCGGCGACGGGACGCAGGCCATCAGATTGCATCCGGATTAGAGCAAGATCGCAGGGGTTTCCAAGGATTGCGCCGAGACCTCCGGCGGCAAGGGAGGCTCCTGAACGTTCCATAAATGTTACTGAGCGGTTCTCGGCTTTTGCTTTGGCAGAGAAGCGGCCCATGAATGTGCTGAAGAACCCCATGCGCGCTGTTGTGTAACTATGTTTCCCATGAAGTTAGTGGCGGGCGCCAAGGCTAGTGAAATGCGGGGTAGGGACGGGTTACACAGCCTGGCGCAGGAGACCCGCGGAAAGACCAGAGTAGAGGTCGAGGATGTGGCCTTGCTTGATGATGTCGCGGGTGATGGTAAAGGGGGAGGAACGGGCGATACCAGAGACACCTTCACCGGCTAGTTGTAGACGGACCTAAGGTGGGGAGGATGTGTTAGTATCGTTCACGCACACGACAGTGACGTCAGATGAGTAGAAAGGAAGCAAGTGAAACATCTTAAAGTACCCCCGCAAAGGAGAGAAAGAAAGCTATCATGACTTACCTTAACCATATCGACAGGCTGGATAATAGAGGTAGCGATCATTCCCGCAGCACCTCCATTGATGAACGGCAGAGCGGTAACAATGGTGGGATGTTTCAACAACCCGGAGCCAGGACGGGCTGCGGAGCGTGTAGGAGCTGATGTTGACATGATGGACAACGGAGTGGAGATGTTGTATCGTGGCCACAGTTCAGACGAAGAGGTACGAGGTAAGTAAAGAAGGAGGAGAGAGGTGGGGAGGGACAGGACGGGGAATAAGAACAAATAGGGTAGAGGGAGGTGTGGACATGCAACAGGGGGTGGAATTGATTGCCGTTCGTTACAAACGACCTCTCGATAATCCCGGACGGAGATGGGAAGCTGTGACGCACACAAAAAACAGGAACCGAATCCGCGAGACCGCAACAGACGCTGCTTCCGAAGCGAAAGAAGCCAAAGCTGCGTCGTGTACCTTTTTTTTCCTTCTTCGCAGAGCTAGGGGAACAGCCGAAAGGTTGGAGAAGGCGCAGTGGTGGTGGTGGGGGAGACACTTTACGAAGGCGAGGTATTAATCGCTTGATGGTGTGTGGAAAACCCAATTTGTTGGGCACTGGTTGCTTGGGGGGTGTGCGGAAGTTGATGCATGTGCACCGTTCGGTATATCCGTTGAGTTACCCAAAGAGCCAGCAGCCAGCACACCCATCCATCTCCCCTTTGATCCTTGGTAAAACTCGGTGTCACGTTGCGGATAACGTCGTCCTCCATGTCTCCTCCGCAACCAGCCGTCGCCTCCCGTGGAAGCGTCGGCGTGCCGGGGCCAAGATTTCCCGCCTAGGCTCTCCGTACCATTGTTGCTTGTGCTCGGGCGGGGCGCCGGGATTGTGCATTCGGTGTGCGTGTCCTGTCGGTTAGGTTAGGCTTGCTATCGATGCTGGTGCATGACGACGTTATCAAGAGCTAGAGCCAGGAGAGTTAGACGTAAATCCATCGCAGGGAAGGGGGAAGAATGAAAAGATAGAAAACGAGAAGAGCTTTTTTTCACGGATCACAGGCGTCTTATGTCCTTCCACTGCAGCTGGTATCATTATCATGTCATGCATTTTTCCGTGATGTTCGACAATTGAGGGTGTGCTGCTGTCGAAGCGACAACGAAATGATCCATTAGTAAACTGCGGGGTAAATAAGGCTGGACTAACTCGCTTCGTGACTAGGTCAATTTAGACGCACCTCCCAAATTCTTCAATCGGTGACCCTCACTCGCACCCTATATTTGAAGTTAAGTTGCTCACCAAATGTCTTCCCCAAGCCCGTCGAAGCCTGGTTGGGTTACATTATCCCGCCAATAACCACCACCAGCAGTGTTGGCATTCCTCTCGGGTGGCGCCGGGTTAGACTAGGTATTACCGAGACGCAACCGAACACAATAAGAAGAGCCCCAAGCGCCGGGAACCGTCCGTTTCGCTTCGGGACCGAATCTAGTCCCGATTCCCGAGAATGGAACGGAGTCACTTGGCGGGGAGAAGCAGTGCTAAGCATAATCTCATACTGCTTAAGTACTGCAAAATGTTGGGCATCAAGTTGGGCCACTAGACCGACTAACTTACGGCCGTGCCCAACTGTTCCCAGCTCCATGGTCAGTTAAACATATCATCACAGGAGTCCGGACGAGAGTGCATCGGTTCTTAAAGCAGCACCAGACAAGCAGTGAAACCCAGTTCCTTCGAGGGTGATGATTCCCCGAACGTCATCGATCCCGAGGCTACTCCCGTTCTCGTGGAGATTCCAAAGGACTCAATAAGGTTTGGCCAAGCTCTTAGATAGTTTGCTTCCAGAGAAGTTGTAAGCGTCAAAGTTCAACAACTTCTCCTCTCCTCCCCCCCAACGGATTGCGCACAGGGATACCGGAAATAAAGGTGGAGAAAGAATAGTTTCTTGCTATTAAGTACTATGCATGGATCCAAACACTATGCTAAGCAATGAGTCCGGTCCCGACTCGCGTACAAGAACATTCACTCCTCCACCTAGGGTCAGGGCTCGGCAGTTTACCAGCTTCCAAGAAACCCACAACACCATAAGAATAACTCACCAATAAACAATAATCGAATGGCTGTAGACTCCAGTCCCTGCATAATAACCCCAAAGAATAAGAAAACTTGCCTGCAACTCGATCAAACCCAGCCGATCCTACACCACAATCCTCTACCGCAAACATCACTTTTCATCCTCCTTAGCCCAACCATCAGTGTCAATCAGCCTATTCCTAACCTGCCCCGCCATCGCACTCAAAAACCACTGCCAAAACCTCAACCCCGCGACTATAAACACCAATAGCAAATCCCTCAGATTCTCCTGTCTCGCCGCCAGCAGTACAAGTCCTTTGACTGCATCTATAGCTTGTAGTAGTAAGAGATCAAGCTGCACCTGGACTTCTGGGGTCAATATTTGGGATTCCGACTTTTCTGGAATCGGTGGGTCATCTCGGTCCTCGATGGTGACTTCAATGACAGGAGCGGGGTTGTGTGGCTCGATTCCAGGTTCCAAATCCGGTGAGGGTGTGTTGCCTTCTGTGGCTGTTTCTCGAGTCCCAGCATGGTACTTGTTTGTCGCAGGGGATGCAGTTTGAAATGGGGATGGAAAACTATGGTATGACTCTGTATTAGAAGATGGATTGTGTGAATCAGTGGATGCATTAACAGTTGCCGGTTCTTTCTCTATAGAAATTGGAGACGGCTCTGTAGACTCATCGGTAGGCGGTGGTGCTACCAAGCCAGGACCAACTGAAGGAGTGTCCGGAGATAACGGCGTTATATTTCTCGGTGAATCCTCAGCAGGTGGAGGCGTTCCTAAATCAGATCCGGTGATGCCAAAACTTTTTAAAGATGCTCGGGAGACCGTTCTCCGAGGCCCAGTTACATGCCTTCTTAGGATAGGCCCAGCCACATCCACAAGTACTTCGGCCGTGTTTAAAGAGGGCTCGTTGATACCGCCTGTCTTTGAAGACTTGAGGCTGGCGGGGGGCGTCCAATGCACTTCATTCTTCTGCGTCGAGCTGCCCGATCCGTCGAAGGGAGACATTTCCAGCGAACTTTGTGAGAGGGACCTTGGAAGAGATCTGTAAGATCTGATTCGAGGCGAAAGAGATCCTGGCCAGACACAATCAACTGCACGAGCAGATTGGGTACGAGCTCGAATTGTAGTAGCCTCTGCTGAAGCAGTCGACTTGGTTGCTCTGAAACTACCTCCACAGTCATCATCTCCGGTACTCTCTATGTCTGTATC
Source organism: Trichophaea hybrida (assembly GCA_015178995.1). Taxonomy (NCBI): domain Eukaryota; kingdom Fungi; phylum Ascomycota; class Pezizomycetes; order Pezizales; family Pyronemataceae; genus Trichophaea; species Trichophaea hybrida. Next base: position 5,870 of record WHVE01000602.1, read on the forward strand.
ATCCGCACCGTCAAGACTGCACAACTTTAGCAGCTGTATTGAATCGCTTCTGCCCAAATGTAATCTTTCGAGGGGATCTAGGCCTGCTTCTTTCGATGTCACATTGTGAGACTTTGGGTCCTTCAGCAAGTCTGGATTTTCCAATTCCACCGCTGTCACCTCCCAGAACGGGGGTCTCTCTGCAATCTCCCTTGCAGCCTTTGCCATCCTCTGTGCTTGTTCGTATTTGATTCCTTTCCGTATCGTTTTGAGCACCCAAACTGTAGCCACTATTGGGGCAAAAGTCAAGGCGAGGATGAATTTGATTTGGCCCTTTGTGAGGGGCTTTAGCGGAGGCTCCTTGAAGTTATCCTTGCAGACAAATTGATGACGTGTTTCGGGAATCGTACATTCGGTATATCCTAGGACATTGTTAACAAATACAATAAATTAAGTCACCGTGAGCGAGGCGTCGAACCCAGATAGTCGGTGGACCAAGGTTTGTGTGCCTCTGACATCTGAGTCGGTGTTTCAAAGTCTAGTTTGCAATGTTGCTTGTCGAGAATGCCTCCACCACTACCACCACCATACGCCATTGATGTGAGTGCTTCGGACTGTGATAGAGGCATGTAGAAATCTGGTTTACTCCGGGGAGGCCACTCGTTGTGATATTCGAAAGTCCAGGGTGTTTTGGGTATTCGAAAATCGGGCTTGGAATGCTGCTGCGGGTCGAGTGGGTGATTATCGGAGTGCGGCGGCGGAAGGGACATTTTATCGGCGATGAATGAAGGCGGGTGGAGAGTAAAATGGGCAGCAATTGTAGTGTGTGTGAAAGAAATAAGAAAGCATGTGCACTTTCGTAGTTTCAATATTAAGTTGTGTGAGATGCAGTGAGTTACCAGACAACCACCACAATTGCAACCACAACATTTCAGTGCGATCATCAATTCCCCCACAATGTATCACAACTATTCCCATACATAGAAAAACCTCGCCAGCGTCGCTGTATGCACAATTCTTCCACGCAGCAGTATAACGCACGTCAGAATAACAGCAAAAGATAGCACTGCAAGTTTCGAACCCGTAACCGGCGTTTACAGCACCTGGCATTTATAGGACTTGGCGTTTAAACCACCATTCTCTACGTATACCAGCCGTCAGTAATTGTATATATCTATGCGAGAATATTAACCACCATCATAAAACACCATTCCTCGCCCGATCTCTGTAATCATCCTCGGTAAGAATAGCTGTCTAGCATATAAGCCAATTCTTTTAAAAGGAAAAAACGATAACAACCGCAGGTTTCCAGCATGGGGCCTAGATATTGATGTTTGCAGCATATAGGGTATTGGATAATACAGGTTTCGAACCTGCATCTGGTGTTTTTAGCACGATACTCAGCCAGGTAAGTAACGAAATTGCTTCTTGTGAATGCCTTGGTTCCAGGCATGATGATAGTCCGGTGCTACCGAGTCTCGTACGTAACAATATGATGCTTATTGGTATTAGGGTTTCTGATATGAATCACCGGCGTCCACTGATTTTGTGCTCTATTTCCGCCTATAGATGGTTATGAATTCGAACTTGTTGTCATGACTGGGACTATGAAATGCATACTAGCTAAAGATGGTGCTAGAAGCGCCCGCCAGATGCAGGCTCGAAACCTGTGCATATAGCATTCAATTTGTGTTGAAAACACGCCAACACCAACACTACCCCAGGCCGGAAACCTGCGGTTTGCTCTCTTTTTTAAACGAGACTAGTTTTATCCAGATAACTCAATATTCCAGTACGTCACAAAGTCAAGACTGCCAGATGTTTTGAAAGTTGTAGAGATTACATATCAACAGCCATGATTAATTCCCCCCTCCCCCTTACCCAAACCTACCTATCAACCTATTCCCACCCACCCCCCATCCACCCTTAGCCTCCCCATTCCAAATACTCACTACCCAAACCGCAACCAACAGATCCCTCCTCCTCCTCTCCTCCCCTTCCCCCTCCATCTCCAACGCCCTAACCCTCTCCCCTCCCACTGTCTTATACACAAACATCCTCGCCAACTCCTCCCCCGTTTCACCATCCACAATCTTATCCTTCCTCACCTTCATCGCCGCGCTCGACTGTCCGTGCAGAAATACAGCGCTCTTGTGTTTGCTCCCCGAGGAAACGTGGATCTGTGCACGGGTGTGGGAGGAGGTGAGAGCGTAGCCGAGGAAGGGGAGGCGTTGGAGGGTGAAGACGGTGCGGTAGCGGGGGAGGGAGGAGGTGGGCGTAGTGAGGGATGAGAGGGTTAGGGAGGAGAGGCTTGTGTTCAGCGCGGACGGGATGTGGTAGCTTGGTAGGGTCGAAGAGGTGGCGCAGGTTATGGTTGTTGTGCTGGAGGGAGTGATGGTGTAGGTTGTTTTTGCCATTGTGGTTGGTGAGGAGAGAGACGACGGATGGAGGAGGTAAGGTTGTCACTATGGTGTTACGCGATGGTCTGCCCAGACTCTGCGAATGCTCGGCAGATGTGGGGGTGAGTGTATGAAGCTGAAGTACACAAAATGATACAGGAAGTACATTGCGGCTGTATTTGGTATTGAATGGCATGTGCCATGTGATAAGACAATCCTATGTTTTCATCTTACCATCTCTGCACCATCTCTCACTCGTCTCTGTAGAGTTCCATTACGTTTGCCGCTGTTATGCACAACCGCTAATCCCGTTGCTCTCGCTGACCGCATTTTCTCCTCGGCCATAAACTCCCTGGTTGAGCTTGAGAGCTCGGGGGAAAAGGTTTGGGAAAGAGGGAGTAATCCCATATGCATAATGCTAAGAATATCGAATTTGCTATATATTTCAGCCAGCCGTACTCTGTCTACCCACTAAACATAGAAACCTTCTACTATTTCTCCAAATACTCTTTAAAATCCTTCCTCGCCTCCTCCAGCAACTTCGCATACGCCTCCTTATCAATCACAACCTTCCCGCAAAAATTATACACTAGATGGTCGTTCTCCACCAACCGGAGGACCGCGCTTGGGCCATTTTGTGCGTACCCTGGACGGTTCACGCAAGTTTTGTATGCTGGCAATATGGGAATGCATATGGGGGCGATATCAATTACGGACATTGATGTTGGAGTCCTGGCGTGGGTTCGAGAAGGACGATGCTGGGAGACTTAGGGGGAGCGTTTTGGTTAATAGTGACCCTAGGGAGGGAGAGATGGGGAATATAAAGATATCGGGTTGCAAGTTGAAGGCATCGATGAAAGAAACGTGGAACGTAACGACAAAGATGGGCTCGGCGGGGGCCAAGTCGGATCTACTAGCGGCTTCGGATTTCTGAAAGCTCCCAGGCTATTTACAGTATGGGCACACTGAACAAGACGCTGCGCTCATCTGGGCTAGAACCCAAAGCCTTTACACAAGCCTAAAAACACTCATCGACGCAATTCCCAACACCTGCGTCGCCTCCTCATACGTTAAAATCTTTTCCCTCCTTTTCATCTTTCCCTCTAAGCACCTCCTCGCAATAATCGCCATTAACGGATCCCAATGCTCACCATGAAACCTCTTCTTCATCATCTCGATTTCATCCAGTCTCACGATCCTTTCCCCACTCCGCATCGTGTCCCAGCCCGTCACGAAGTACGATAGGTTACATGTGTAGTCGTCAGAGAGGTGGAGAAGAAAACTGATGCACAGAAGGAGATCGTCGTCGATCGCGTACTTTTGTACTGTGTCGATGAAGAAACTGAGGTCTTGAAGCGAGGCGAGCTCGAGGAGTGCGTCTGGAGAGGATGGGTTAGTGTTAAGGGGGGTTAAAGAGGGGGGAGGGGATGAACTGTTTCCGGGGTAGTCATGAGAGATAATGTTGAGGTGATCAGGACGCGGGGAGGGATTTTATATGGCGGGCCTAGAGGGTCGAAAATGGTGTTGGGGAAGGTACGCATCTAGTAATAGAATACCAATCGGTTTGGAGCCTATGAGAGATTCAAGGGTCAAAGAAATTATGCCTAGAGTTTCAATTCTTCAATATCCACGTGCTCTCACCCCTAGAAAGTCGATTTTCGTCGTATGTACTCGTCGGATTTTCAAGTTATGGGACACCCAGAACCCTAACCCAGCTCAAGAGTCATTTTAGCGCCGCCACTAATCAATTTAGGCCTGGGCTAAGGTTTCGGGTGTCCCATAACTTGAAAATCCGGCGAGTACTAGCCATTGATGTCAGAATTTTGTGGCACGATTCCCCACTTTTTATGGATCAAATTGCTTCTGGAAGCCGCCAACTATTTCATGTCCTCTCATCGGTTTGAAGTTTGTAGTTGGAAAAAGTGGTTGTGATGTTGCAATTTGAAGAAGTCGAGTGAGATATGATGCAGAAACTAGAGAATACAACCAAAGTTCTTTTTTCGCAATCGAACATAAAGTATAGGTAATTAGCAGGAGGTCGGCGGGCTTCGGCATACGTTTAAATGGACACCCAGTCTACGCAAAATATTCAAAAGGATACATCGAGTACTCCTCAATGATCTCCAAACATGATCTACAAATGCTCACATATCAAGAATCCCTCCACCTCCCCCCCCCCCCACTTTTGCGATAACAGCATGCTCAGATTTAACTATAGATATATTTCCTAAAATCCCCAAATAATAGATACTGTATCAGGAGTGGCTGGCTATCAGAAATGACGAATTTTGCTTGCGGCACTCGTGAGCTAAATACTATCGTACGCATACGTACGTGGGTGATCATGAGAGTTGAGCGAGTGATAGCACATACTCAAAAGAAACTCAATGCACCACCAACGATGTAGACATCATTAACGCTAGAAGTAGGAAGCTGATATAGAGTACAAATAACCAATCTCCACAATCCACTACACTACTCGGATTTGGGAAATTGGTTAATAATTTAGGTAACTAACCTTGTCGACAAGTCAAAAGTACCCAACAAAACAAGCCCTGGTTTGCCACATATCGTCTGTGAAGTTCAAGTTCGCCAATGAGCGACGATCCCATTCGCCACCAGAGTACTGTGACCAGTTTCCTAATTCGAGTGTGTACGACTCAGCTACGGCTGACTGGGTGTTTTGCATCATTTCACATGACACCCAGAAGTACCCACTATGGGCAGTCTCGGAGTTACATTTCAAACATCACCGACCTTCTAAATTCGGGAATTTTAATCCAGCACCACAATATTACAGTCTGTGGTATATATAAAAAATACCAGCATTTTCTGGTCTGTCCTCTGGATTTGGTGCATTTCCCATAGAGTTCGCAGGTCCTCTAGAGACCAGTCTACAGCCTTAGGCATCATATTTTGAGCTCCAGAGGTCAGTTTTTCAACATTTTAGTGCCTTGCCACCAGGCGATAAAATTACACAAATCCTACGCCAGTTGCTCTTGTTGTGTAAAGTCTGGGACTCAGCCTAAGCCTGAGACTGAGAAATTCTATTCGCATTACGTGTTGAGACCGGGCCGCAGGGCTACAGAGCCGATTGAGACTCGGTCACAGACAAACGCTCTATCTGATGGTTCCACACACAAGTCCGAAAGTGTGTATCTCAGACTATCCGCCCCATATCTGGCATGCCGCGTCCTTCACGGCTTCGTCGTTGGTTCTTTTGCATGAGGCCTATTGATAACAGCGCAGAGAATTTTCTAGGCCTCTCAGTTATTCGGGAGCCCATGCCTGAAGCCGTATGTGGTAGTTTGAAATCTCTTCAGCCACCCACATCCATAAAGCGAAATCTTATCTCCCAAATTCTGTGTGGCCAATGACAGAGATGACCGAAACCTCGTGGGTTGGGGCAAACCGAACCTTATCCCCAGATCACATCTCTCCGAGCTGCACATGCATTGCATTCCGGGGTAGCCGCCGGTGACGTTTCATTGCTCATCCCTCTCATCTCCCTCGGTCCAGTTATCGGATTTCCGAATCCATCACACCGGTATCATAGGCGGAATTCTTTCCCATGCCCAGCCTCGTATCCTGCGGCATATGTGGAGAGGGGGGGTGTCTCATTCCGTTTGAACACTCGTTTAACGGCACCGGCATGCCGCTTCGTATGAGGCTTTTAACAGCAAGCTGAGAGTGGGTGTCTTGGAACCGGATATGTCGTTTCCGATCTCTAGCCCTATCCCTCGAAGCCACCACTTCAACATTGAGAAACCTTATCTCCAATCACAAACAACCGAGCCACTTGTGCTAGCGAACTGCAGATGCAACCGTGTGGGGGTAGAAGGAGGGGTTGTTCTTCTAACACGGGACATCCGTAATGGTAACAATCCGGCATGCCGCGAGCTGCTTGGCGTCTTCGGTCGTCGCTCCGGATCTCCTGCATGAGGCGTTTGATAGGTAGCCTTAGAACCCTGCCGTTCACCGAATATGGTTGTTTACAACCTCGCACTCAAGCCACCAATTCCGCAAAAAAGGAACCATATCCCAAGAATACCCTGGGTAATTTTGCCACGGCCCAATGACAAGATGAACCGAGCCCCTTTTGATAGCAGAACCGAGCTGCAGTTGATGGCCGACCGATGACGTCCTCGGTACAGTATCGGGTTTCCGAATCCATCACGGACGTTGCACGGAGGTATGATATCGGCGTGCAGGTGCAACTTTTTTCCCTGCAGCATCCTATGGAATTTTTCATGGTCCCGGAATGTGATATCCGGAAGTTCTCAAATGGGGCGTCTTACATTCATCACTCGCCTACGGTCAAGTCAGCTAACTAGCGTGGCTCCTGACAGCAAATTTTCGGCTGTACTTCCTGACCGTCATGCAAAATCATTTATGGCTGTCCGAACATCGACCCCCTAGCCTTACTGACATTTTTTCGGGTGAGGTGGCGATGAATTCGAACTTGATTAACTACAATGTGCACGAGAAATGTCAGGCTTACCACAAAATCAAGGGGGTGATTCTCTGGCAGCCATAGATGAGTGAGTTCTGAGAAATGACGGCCACAAATAATGGCTGTCCAAAAATGATGTCGTCAGCTAACGTCAACAATAAATGACAACGACAACGAAAAAATGCGGGGTTTTAAGCTGGTTTCTAGTTCCTCAGTAAGATGACGTTTAAACAGCTGCAAGTTCGTTAGTTGGGTAGGCAAGACCTTTAAATCCTACAAGGTTGCACCTGGTGGTAATTCGAGATAGGTGGCAATTATGCGCCGTAGCGGGGGTCTAACCGCGTTGCAGGCCTTTCAGATTGTAGATAGCTGGGATGTTACTGATGCAGCTGCACATTTCGTACAGTATTCTACAGTTCGCGAGAACCGCATTGGAACGGTTGTAGCCGTTGTTTAACGGGCGTTGAAAACAAATCACTCAAAAGCATTCATTCAGTGGCGCAGGTGCATAAGTGCATTAGCAGCACTATGGGCTTTCGACCAGCGAAAGTTTCAAGAATCATTCCATGCATATGATAAAGACCCCCCCTGTTCAAGGCTGATGACGCAGACTTCCAAAGAAAGCGGTATTTTAATGGCTACGACTTGTGGGGGTCGACGTCTTTATAAAAACTGTGGGGCTTTATACAGTGTGGGGGGATTTTCACATTGAACAGTCAGAGAGAATCAACCTTGCAGCCCAGTACCATACACCCAATCACAACCGAGAATATTCAGGGCTGGGGGTTTTATCACGTCCTAGGCTAGCACAGTACGAACAGCCCATCAATATTGCGGGTGAAATGTCCGTATGCAAGACAACTGTACATAGACATTTCTTATGCGTATTTACGTACATGACTCACTCCTGTTTCATATGAATTGCGTGGACCTTCTTCATCCTCTCTACGAATCATTGACAGCTCACGCCATGTGAAAGATCTGTATGTTGTACGTTATAGAGTAGCCGAGTTCGGGGTCTTAGTGTGAAGATCTTTTGATGTACATAAGCCAATTTTTGACGTGGACTTGGACAGGTTATAATAAGTATCAACTCGGGGCTGTGCTGGCATAAGTTAAAGGAAATATCTATAACGAACATGCGGGTTCAGCCCTACGCCGGCACACTGCATGTGTGAAAGGGAAAGTATACTGTATGTACCCCAGATTTTCCATTGTCTCTTCTCTTTTAGATCCTATACCTATCTCCCGTTCTATGCGTTTCGACGGCGCCGCAGCGAGTGATCCAGTCGGGGCGTAAATAACATATGCGAGAGCACGCATCAGGCTGTCCACCCGTCATAACTATCCGCAACGGTCTTTCTACAGCTAACTAAGAACTGTGGCCAGCCCAAGACCTACATATGTATGTTTACGTACATCGAGCCCAGTGTAGTGTACGTTTACCCAACACCTACTGCAGCCGCCGCCCCACATGGGTAATGGAGCGAGCTTGCTTCGCGAGATCCAACCCAGAAGCACCTGCGTGGCATCAATGAAAAATGCGGGGTGCAGCGACCAAGAAATTATCGAAAAGGATATGCACATACACTTGCACTCGGAAGATCATCCCGAGCACCCTGCGTCTTCGCCAACCCCACATAATGAGGCCATCTAATCCAGCTTGTTGCTGCAGGGAAAAAGTAAAATAAAAAGGTGTGGACAGTGTGGGGTACAGAGCAGGGCAAGCGCGCCTGTTCTGTCGTTGTGAACCCAACCAGATATATATATCATCCCTATGCTGCAATGTGAATGGGCAACCAGCGAAACCTTAAATCCAATCCCCACACAGGAAAAAAAAACTATGCCATGACCGTGCCGGGTTTCAGATATTTGTTTGTTTGTTTGCTCAGGGTCGGCGAAAAAAGCAAACGGAATAACCAGGCTGGAGGCGAAGGCACGTGGAGAAATTAGGCAATATCATTGATCAATGGTGGATTGGAATATATACGACGGAGACTTTCCAATGGATTCTTTCAGAAACTTCCAATCAATGGGGGTTTTTGTTTTTTTGAACGGATGTACGGATTCCGGAATAATAATTTCTCCTCTAGCTTCATGTGATCACATGTACGATTTCTCCTCTCTCCGGCGTCACACAGCTTCGCCGAACATCTGTCAGTGCGGGCAAGCAAGATCTTCCCACTGCACGCGGACATGGGACTCCGCACTTTTTGCGGGCGGCCCGTGACTTTGTACATCTGAGGGCAGAAAATCTCTTCAGCGGACCACTCGCGCCGATGGTGTGTGGTGCCTACATTTACAATCCAGCTCATTGCTTTTTCCAGCGCCTAACCGAAAGTACATACTACTGTGGAGAAGATCTTTCGTCCAATGGATATGCTTAGATTTTTCATTAAAAGCTGCTATAGGGAGTTGTTCATTGCAAGCGAATATACCATGTGATTCTTACACGAGAACCCTCATCCAGAATTCACAGCCGGCGGCGATGTCGGGGGGGGGGGGGGGGTTTGGTCATCCATCTCCTTGGGAAAGGGTAAAAGTAACTTACACATGCTGTTAATTCTTCCAACCCCCAGTACCGAATAGATATATACCAAACTCCTTCCTTTCCTTCCTTCAGGTGTCCATCTCACCCTACACAGCCCAAAACCAAAAACCGAGTGACAAAAGATGCAAAAATCTTCAACGCACCTTCTCATTTCCCACCCCCACGTGGAGCCCGCAACATATGGCCGCAAACCAAAGTATATTCTCCGGAGGTGACGTCCGGGCCATATCTCCGCCTTCCAATGCCACCCACCGTCATCATCATATCTATCGGCATCTCCAGACGTGGCTGGGTGGATTGCGAACACGTCCGCCTCGCGCGCAGTACTATGTGTAAGTGTCGTGTGATATCTACTTAGTACATACAGTACATACTCCCAAAATCTCCTCCCTCCATACATTTCGGTGTTCTCCATAAGCTTTACTTCTACCACCACCACCTAAAAATAAGGTTTATTTTTTTTTTCTGCACTACAACCACGAATCCCCAAACGCGTACGATTGACACTTTTAGTGCGCAGATCCGATAGCGATCCCTGGGGTAAGCGCGGTAATGGTGCTGGTAGTTGTGGTAGGGTGGCTGCCTGCGCAGGCTGCAAAAGCAAGATTCTTTCTTTCAATTCGTTCCCACAGAACATCGAATCGATATCCCATCCACCCCCCGGTGGTGCGGGTTTGATCGATGGGTTTGGACGATATGATGTGGATGCTATGCACGGCTTGCAATTGGGACGTCTCAGATACCCATCATGGATCCTTCACCGGTCGACTGCACATGTATCATACGTCGGCGGACCGGCGGTGGACTGATCTGAGACGTCCCAATTGCGAAGCCGAAAAGCCCCAATTGTGGGGTGCATTAGCAAGAGTAAATACGTACGTGCACATATATTCGTCAAACGCTCCCCATCCATCATGCCATTAACAACACCAATTATGGGGTACGTCCTCATCTCGTCTCCAAGCCCCAAGCCTCAATGTGTGGATGTGTAAAACCCATGGGGTAACAGTTGATGTGATGTGGGGTTGAAATGTAGCTAGTCCAAGACAGGAGGAAAGTTCTTCCTTACTCTAGTTCCGGGGCGAACTCCGCAACACCGCACATTATTTTTCTCAACGGTTATCATCAATATCAATAGTAGTAGTAGGTTCTTCATCATCATTCAAGTATCTACTCAACGCACAATATAAGAAAAAAGTTACCCGCATATTTAAGTATGTACCCCTATTTTGCACTGAGCAGAACACAAACGTCGAATAGACCCAAAAAAAAAGCCCGGCTCAATCCCATCTATAGATAAGTTTGTTAATAGCAATAGAAAGAGACCGTAAAAGTTGTGACTGTAACAAAAAAAGTGAAGGACTCCCCGCCAACAAAAAAAACATCACCACAGTTACCATACCCACAACCATGAAATCGTCCTTCTATTTAGCTTTAATCAATCAATCGTCCACAGATAACCCCCACACACGCCCCGCGCACGCTCCCTCACCACCCAACAGCAGCAGCAGTATAGACAGCATCACCAAAACCCATCCCAACTCCGACCTGCCAAATAAACACAGCACCAAAAAAACACGAAGCAAGAAAAAGAAGCAAAAAAAAAGATTTCAATCTCCAACCCAAAATGCCCACCCACACAAATTGACATCTACACCAGACCTGTCTGCCTGTTCTATTGCGCATTTGACCAAGGTGCCATCCATAAGTAGTCGCCATCTTCTGGTGGTGGAATTGTAGCAGGGGTGACATAACGAGAGGAACTGAATCCATCCCTTTTGTCACCATAACTTGATGGTGTGGGCTCATATTGTGCGGCGAGTAGTTGCCTGGGTTACCATATGTACCCAAGCCTAGATCCCCAGAATCAAAGAGCCCGTCTGCACCAGCAACCAATCCTGCCTCAAATGGGTCTGTTCCGCTGCTAGGGGGCATTGCACCACCAGCAGAAACCAATAGACCGTCAAACTCGTTGGCGTCGAAGCCACCATTGCTGAGTTGAGGCATATCTTCTGCCACCTGGGGTAACCCAACATAGGACGATGTTGCACTGAGATGGTAATTTTCCGAGTCTGCATGGTCGGATGAACTGGATGACATTGCCCCATTGCCGTATCCATATGGAGGTGGGCTTGGACCGCCATACGTCCCAAGGTCATCCCTCTCATCACTTGATGTGGAGTTGGTTAGTGCGGGTGCCGTGTGTAGACTCAGAAATGTCTCGAGGTCCATTGGTGGTGGAGGCTGTTGTGCTTCATCATATGACTGGGAGTTATCATATGGTGGAAATGATGGCGGCCACTCGGCAGATTGAGGGAGTAGTCCGGCGGAATAATGGTAGCCGTTCTCAGAATCAGCGGAAGGAAGAAGGTCCTGGCTTGAGAAATCGTGCATTGTGGTAAATGACTGGTGGTTGGTGTTCAAACTGAGACCGCGGCCACCTGGTGTACGATTCACTGCCGGCTTTGAATGGGGTAACCTAGGAGTCAACTCTAACGGCGTGATACCGGTATTGGTCAACTGAAGGGCTGGGTATGTACGCAGATCAGGAGAGGATTGCTCGGATTTGATACGTCGAGACTTCCCCGAAGGTGACATAGACTGCGCTTTGGTACACCCGTTGTGCTCACCAAAGGTATGTCCGGTGTGTCCCACAGTCGGTATGCTGTACGGACATGTTCCATGGATGCTGCTGTGATGCTTATGTGTAGGCTTATGGTGACCATTGGCGAACGTTGTGAGAGAGCTCTCAGAATGCGTCATCTGAAGTCGTGGTTTGGTGCGAACCTCCAGGGCTGGTACCGCACGGGCAGATGGCGGTTCGGAGAATTCCGGCACAGCATCGAGATGCTGCGGTTCCTTCTTCAACGCACAGGTGCAATGTCCGCCGTGACAACACGAACATGTGTTGGGAACACCTTGGAAGAAAAAGGACCAATTTTAGCACTCTGTAACCGACAAGGAAATGATCTTCAACCGGGAGGCCACGCGAGCTCACTTTTAGAATCGTCACTCGAAGGCGCCGCAGCAGCAACCCCGACGTGCGATCCTCCCTCACATCCTCCACTTCCTCCTGTTACTCCAATAGCTCCTCCAACCGATTTCGCTTCTCCGAGGTTCAGCGGTGCAGGCTTTATGCCGTTCTTCGCCTGTTCCTTCATAAGAGCGATCCTTTCACCGCAGTCGCATTTGACATGGGCGGCACGGGATTTGCGCATCGAGCGGCAATGGTTGCATTGTGATACTGGTCGACCCTTCTTTGCTATCGGTAGCAGCTTTCGATCTGCGTTCAGTGAAACATATCGTCAGCTTCCTATGGATGCGTGGCACGGATGCACAGCCCTCGCGAAAAAGCAGGCGATCGGAGGAGCGCAAAGAAAAGATGATGGTAAGGAAAACTGACCGTGGTGATTGCAGCCGCTTACCCGGTGACCGCGAATACAGGCCTCACAGGCCATCTTAACCCCATCAATGATCATCTTGTCGTGTGTATTGGAAGAGGCCGCTCGACGTTGTCGTCGAGCGGGGTGGAGTAGCTGGCACTGGATGATGGATGTTTTAAAGACTGGATGGTCGCTGGTAACAAGACCTATTGCTGATTTGGCTGATCTGGGGTTAGGCTTGTCGATTTCGAGCGGACCCTGTCCTGTCAGGCTGTATGGAGTAGATTGAGGTCGTTGGGGGCGATGTAGGTAGAAGGTGGGGATAGAATGCTCTGGGAGCAGCCGAAAACTATTAGGTGTTTTCTGTGCAGAAGACTGCGGAGCTCAACCAGGACCCTGCTCTGCTGCGAGGGGTTCGAGTATGTAGGACTTAGTAATTGTGAAACGACGGTGAATGGTATGGTAAGACCGATCGGGGGGAAGGATAATCGAATATCGCACTGAACACCAGGAACACCGGCAGAAACAATCAAGGAAGTGGAATAGCAACAGCTGTTCTCGACTTTTGGTTGTGTCGGGGGGGTGTGAAGCGAAGTGAAGAAGGAGGAGAGGAGCAGCAGCAGCAGCAGCAGCAGCGAAGGAGATACTTGTGGAGGCCCCTGCCTTGCACGGCCCGTCTGGCGCCGGCTTGAAGCGTTCACACAAATGACCGAGCGGACGACCAAAATAATAGGATGATGCGGTGTCCTGGATGAGCGACGGGATTGGGGGGGGGAGGGGGAGATGGAGGAGGGAGAGAGAGGGAGTGGCGGGGGTGGGGAGAAAAAGACTTTAACGTGCAGGCAGACAGCGACGATTGCTCTGCTCTGCTACCACTCTGCCTCCTCTGCTCGCTCTGTGCTAGTTCGTTGACGACGCGACAGGGATTATTTCATCTATCTTTGCGTGCCCGACAGAACGAGCGAAGACGGCATTCACCGACAGACGGATGCACGCAGAAGCAGAGCGACACACACACAGTCAGGCAGACAGAAAGCAATAGCAGCACCAAGCAGCACGAACAAATAAAGTAGCTTGTGAACCTCTCCCTCTCTCTCGTACGTTGCCCCCCCGTCTCTCGGCCCCCTTACACATCTACTTGTCGCTTCCTCGTGTGCTCTGCGAAAATCTGCGTCTCACTGGTCAACCGCCACGCCGCCATCGACACCAAGAAAACCCAGCGCTGACTGGTTCGTCTGCAATGCACGACACCCTCTTCCACCAACCATATCCGCCAAACAAGGGAGGGGATGGGGGCGCGATAGTCACAGAACGGCAGCACCGAACAGGCAAAGTGATATCAACGGCTAAGTAGAAAAGACAGGAAAACACGCACATGTACATATACTTAGGCATGCAAAGCACAGGATGAAGTACTTCCTACTTGCTCTGCTCTTGTACCACCGCCAGGCCAATCAATCAGTATGCATCGTAATTGCTGCATATCAAAACATCACATAAACCAGCGAGGGTTGTTGCGATCGAAAGTGTTGCTGAAACACCACCCTGTCAAGGGCAAGGATTCCGAGCAAACAAGCTTCTTCAAGCCCCCCTCGTCTATTTTGACAGCCCAGCATAGCGAGTAGAGCTCTTCCCCACGTTGAACGAGCAGGAGAGCCGACGACAGACCGCAGAAACGGACATGCGGCTATCATACGACTCTCCAACCGTATATATATATCCAGGTGCTGTGGTTCCGGAACTTTGCGTACCTGCCGGGCGATTGCGATTTATAAATTTCATCTCCCGACAGAAATCATCCATGGAAGAATAAAATTGTAGGTTAAAATGATCAGATTTAGAGTGAGCAAGCATGCTCACTCCGCATTCGCATCACGAAAATCTTTCATCCCAACCTCACTGCACTCTCGGCACTAACCGGGTCCAGATCAATATATATGCTTAATATACTCGAAAGGAGTGATGTTTCGTGATCGAGAACTCGATGCCCGCGAGAGCCGCGTGACGACATCTCCGCACCAGTTCAACCAGCATGCCCTGAATTCAACCTCAGTTTCAAGAATTCTGAACCCACCATGCCTGCTAGCTATGCATCAAACCCAGTCGATGAGTTGATCATGAAGATTACGATGCATGTACGTTTGCACTTTCCAGACGTTGGCAATATACTCTGAATACATCCGATCAGGAACGATGAAGACCCCGGATCAAGATCCTAGGCAGCCCCGGAGCACCCAACATTACCCAACACTAGGATTCAGATCATTCCGAAGCTGTCCGTCATTCCCGAGGAATACTCTAGAAGGACGCTCGGGACACAAAATTTCGGTGGGACCAATCCGTAGTTCGGTGGAGGAGAGACACTACATACCCAAATAGTATGGGGTCTTCCTGAGCTGCTGATACGGCAAATGTACAGAAATCACGGAAATAAGATAACTACCGTGAATACTAGGTACAATATTAACTGGCCAAGAAAGTAGCCTAACCTTGGCAAATATCCAAATACAAGGCCAAAAGAGGGAAATTCTTCATATTTTCTCATCACTCTGCACCAACGCCCCTGGAATTCGAATACGTATCAACGGCGCTCATTTACTAGTCTGCTACTCCCTGGCGTTCCTACCAGCCCATCCCCTGCCTTCACGAACTTCCCCTACCCCTGCCAGCATTCCTCCACGTGCCAAATCACTTTCCAGCTTAAGTCTAGGCTTCCCTTTTCTCCTCGATTCCGATTGTGATCGAACTGGAGGGTTGCGGGCGAAATCTAATGAAAGCCTCCACCTTTTTGGAGTACATGTACATCTACATTGAAGTACATCGGCATCTAGTGTTGGCTGCGCAGAGAGATGTCGATGGATTGCTTACAGCGCAGAAACGAACCGCAGTGTTATTTGGAAAAGCAAATATATGTATGTCCGTTTCGCCGTGCCAGGAAGACGGCTGTGATATCTTGTGATCCTGCATGTGGGACTACTGTACGCTGACGGTGCGGATAATTTATCCATTGACCTACAGTCTTCCGGGGAGGACACCGGTGCGACGTACTCATTGTGTCTAGTATCCATTCTGTTCTGGTTAAATGCCAGACATGCATGGAAATAAAAGAAGGATAAAGACGACCTGTGGATATTATTCTACCTACATACACAACCACCACCAGTTCAACCTGTGAGGGCGGGTAAAAACGTGGTTTCGCAGCGGCGTCCGTCCCTTGGCATCGATTTCCCGTTCCCACACACACACCCCTTTTTCCTTTTACTGACGTAAGTTTACTGGATGCCTGATACTATAAGCACGAAAGCGCGGTCATCCGCCAGGAACACCGACCATCGGTTTCATTTGGGTGAATATTTCGGAAAATATCGTTACTTTTTTGCTTTGCTGCGGGTTCAACCCTACGGCGCCCTGCATATGTCGTTGGGGGTACCACGTGCTTTTTTGTTCTCTCCGGGGGGTGCTGTATCCACTCTCGGGCTTCTGACAGATGACGGCGCGTGTGGCTTGCTTGCGACTGACAGATTTCCATACAGGAACCCGCCCCAGGAAACGGTTCTCCTGAACGCGGGGTTGAAACGTTCTAACTACAATACTTTGCTGACATGTTTTCTGTTCCATCATAATAGCTTTTGATACCCTGTTTCATCAACGGCCAGCAAAGCCCTGCGTTTAAGGTGCCTGCCTGTATATTCGCTGGGGGACCATGGTATTGGATGTTAAGGTGGTTGTGTAGGCCTAGGGAGAACACTGAAGCACGATGCTGGAAAAAAATAGTTGGACAATATCAAGGTTAGCAAGATGGTTGTACTCTACATCACAATGCCCCACTCCGACGACGAAATCTTGGTAGGCAGCGTGGATATTATTGCGCAAGCAGCGCTATGTATACATAGGCACTCTATAGACCCCGCATGAATATGGGGTTTTGGGTTCAAAAAAGTCGGGTGCAGGGATGGAAGCAAATCCATATCAGGAAGAGTCAAAAAGAGTTTCCTTGGACGAAAAGCCCATGATCCAGGATGGCAAGTTGGACTAAATGGAGAGGTATTGCGTACTCCAGAGTTAGGCGTGGATTCTTCAGATCTGGAATCATTTTTGGCGCCACGTCCCCAATCCAGGCCTGACTAGTACTCTATATGATATGTTGTTTTCGCAAGAGAACCCCAAAACCAAAATAGTTGTGAGGAAAACAAGGACAGGGGTTTTGTATTTATATCGTATCAGAGAGATACGGCCGGCGGGTGGTCTGGCCGACCTCCGTACAAAAAGAGTGGCGACCTGGCCTCCCATACATACACACACACACAGAAACGGAGCATTTTTCAAATCGTTAATGTATGCTATGCATCGTAACCCATCGTCATGTGCATTGTAAAACCCTTGGTCCCTGAATTATGTAGCCTATATCGTTTGTTTCCCCCTCTCTGCACGCAAAATGACCTGCTGTTAGTTGCAGCTTGCAATGAACCCGAAATTATCGAAGATCATTCCATGCAGGACGCTATCTCTTGAACGTGAAATGTAGCTTGTTGCAGACGCAGGGGCGTATGTAATGTGTTGCGCCTGACATCTGTCCCCACTTTCCGTGTCTTGAAATGTTAGACCTTCGTAGCAGTAGCCTGGTTATAGTATACTCTAGGCCTCCTCCTCCCCCAGCAAGTTTGCTGTCGTTGAGATTCCCGTTCGGAGTTTTCACCTGGATTCAATTTATAGTTATCAACATTATCTCCTCCCCCGTCCGGTTCAGTCTAACAGGAATGTAAGTAGAAGTGTGTATTATAATATAAAACGAACGTAGAAGGTACAAACAAACAAAAAACGGCAGAGGAATATCCGGCAAGGAAAAAACTCTTACGATCATGCACCAAATTGGCCCATGATATCTCAAGAAAACGATCTGAACGGAGAATTCCATATTCCCGGTGTCACGGGGTCTATGCTTACTCCCCGGTTTACCATGTAAACCCAACTTTCTTAAGCCCCAAAGGCCGGGGCCGAAGTTTAGTAGTGTACCACCGGACGATACAGACCGACAAACTTAAAGTGGAGAAATAATCGGGTGCGAATTTATCGAAAATGGATGATTCGCGGCGCCCAGTGAACATCTGCCGCCCCTAAGCCCTTATCAAACTCAACGTCGTCTCTGTTTCTCGTATTGCCGGGGTTCATAAAGTAAAGTTCGGTAGTTATCCAACCAGGTATCCTGGCAGGGCCAAACCCCAAATAAAGGAAAGCACACACGTTTCCATGCCCTCTAACTTCCCGGAATCAAAAGTCTCCGTTGGAAGGTGTTCGGGCAGAAGGAATGGGGACTGAACAGCTAAACTACACATCACACACTCCCTCGTCGCCTAAGTACTGCAATCTTCCTTCGTCACTGTTTTTACACATCAGTCGTCGTCACCGCCCAATTACAGTCTGCCTCCTGTTGAATATTAACGGGAAGTCCGCGCTCACCGCATCTGAGATATGTCACATCTTCATCGAGAAGCAATCTTGCAGGAGTGTCTATTTAGTAGCGAGCGATGCACCGATGAAGCACTGATCTGGGCAACTTGAGCTGAATTGCAGCATCTAGTCCAGAATAGAGTATTGCGGCTCTGGCACACAGCTGGCGCCAGGTGGTTGGTCGAAAGCACGCCCATGTTTCCCGGGTGAAGCATGCGGTCAACTGTGATTCGATCACTATTCGAGGTGTTCGGTGATGCAGCCGCCTCTCCCACAAATTCCGGACGGGGCCATCGAAATATCGGGCCAGCCATCGCAGCGAAAATATTAGACCACACACATACGCTACCGTGTCTACTCGATGATAAGGCGCCGATCTAACCTGAGCGCGGGATCCCGTGGCCCAGTCACTTTACCACGATTTTAGTACGGCGCCTTATTACCAAGTAGATACGGTAGATACGGCATCCAGCTTCCCACCTTAGCGATATCTCCATTGCCGGGTTTAACATCCTGACCAGAAGCGTTGACTTTTGTAGAGTACCCTACTCTACTTTACCGACAAATCTTATCCCCCAATTCAACTTCATCCAAGTTTGGAAGATCAACTAGCCCAATCACGGCCAAAGCTACCTCGCTATGAACTGGCCACAATCATCACTCAGGTAGCACACGCCCCACTTAGCGTCATCGCGAGTTCTGTTCCACAATCCCGAATCCATGATCCCGACCAATTCGTTACGGCAAAGTAAAAGTTTGTAAATTGGGGCGACGATCATAGGGAAGCTGATGAGGGGAGTCTTCCGAGAGTGCATCGCTCGGGAATAAGGCCACTGCAGTCGCCGTAAAGCCAGTGCCGAACGTATCGGATATTTTTTTTGATGAAATATAGAGTATTCCATCCGATCCAAGGCGATCGGGAATCTTAGCTGTATACCTGGAGAGCTCAGACACGGGCGAATCTCCCTCTTTACCAATATCCCAAGATATCTAGATTTCCTCTCCGACAGACCACTGCCAATTCATGACCTTTGAGATCCCCAAATGTAGAGAAATCCACTTCCAGCGTTACCCGAACCAATTCCCCCTTGGCGAGCATGACAGACTCAAGTGTCTAAATCTCAAGAAGCGTTGGCGCTGATAGCAACAGCTCTTGGTTGTAGGTTTCTGTAACACTGTAAATTGAAACCCGATAAACGGCCTCGACGTGTAAATATTAGTGATGACTTAGGTAGTCAATTTGCCGGGGCCCTTTATCGTGGTCAGCGAGTAACCCGGTATATTCTTCTTTCTCTCGGGACACCCACTTCTTCCACCCGCCAGTTTGATTTGTATTTTCCTGCTGCAGTCCCAATTGCGTCCTAAACCCCTAAACACAGCCCAAAAACCATCCCGTACAAGAATCGATCTCGCATCGTGATTACTCTGATGCAGTATATGGCATCCTAGGGGCGATTTGCGGCAGGCGTAGAGTCCCAATCGTGGGCCCTTTTTTTGGTTCTTTTTTTTTATAGCTTTGCTAGCATCTTTTTCGGGAGGTACCTATCTTTTATTATACACGTGCCCCATAAACTTGCAACAGTTCTACCCTCGCAACTCTATTCGGAAAACCCGTTTCCCGTCCTCAAATCGCACCATCCAATATACTGAGCAAACACTGTCTTGCAGCTCGAACCCATCAATCTCGCTCTGTTGTGCGCTCCGGGAAGCTCCAATGTTCTCACGTGGTGGATGAAGTTATGAACATTCTCAGGAGATCCCCCTGGCAAGAACGTCATCGAGAGCGATGAGTAGTGGGCGGACCGGATGAGGGCGGCTGGTTGCCGGTAGGTAACTCGGTGTTTGGCGACTTTTGTGGTGTTAGTTTGGGGGTTACGAAAACTCTTCGTATTTAGCATGATGAGACAGTGATCATCCATGAAAGTATCTTGATGGATGTAGTTTAAGATAAGAGTACGTATACTCAATGATTACGTGTCAAACACGATGTCCTATTATAGATGAGATATTTGTTTAGGATTTTTGGCATATCACATACCAATTTCAATAAAATTTGTTGACCGGTTGTAGTTGGAAAAGGTGGAGGATGCAATAATCATGCAATATCACTCGCGTTCGCTTAATTTTGCAAAGGGACCTAAACTCGTTGTGAGATCGTCTCTATCGCCGACGTAAAACCGGAGACATTAAAGAGAGCGCCTAGAAGACTGTTGGAAGATGTGATAGTTGGATAGATGGACAAAAAGAGAACCAACTACTCAATTTGGTCCAGAACTTGTGATAAATTGAAGAGAATACACTCATTGACCATCATTAGTAGTTAATTATCATAAGTTTTGCTTTGTTGATAAGTAATTGTAGACCCATATATGATGTATGTGGAGTGACGGGTCTACCAAGACTTTGGCAGGTGACGTGAGTAAATTTCCGGTCAGGAAAAATCGGCATTGAGATGTAGGTACGGAATTTTCTGACTTTTCCCATTCACTCCAACCACGCTCGTGGTCGGAATTATTGTGTCCCACTTCCTCGGGTGTTGAAGGGCGAGGAGAGTAAGACAAAAAAGCTTGACGCACTATCGGGGAATCGGCTCCGATCCTCGTTCAAGCCAGCCAACCCCACCTTTTGGTGGGGCGGAAGTTGCACGTTGATTGGCGGCACCGTAACATGAATCTTTAGCCTCTGTCGCGTTTCGTTCAGGTCAGTGGCTATTGATTCTTCATATGATTGGGGTTCTCAGTGCCATTCATTGTGGTGTAGTTTTGTATACATAGTATGCCAGCACTTTTTGTACTTCATTGGTATTCACGCTATCTGGCTCTGGTCATCTCTTTAGAGTACCAGGGTTGACAGTGCTAAAATAAGTCCGGAGGACCTTCGGAAAATGCATTCAGCCAATCAGAGAGCGAGGGTTGCATCTCTACCAGGTATTCAGCAGCCTATCGGATCGATCCGACGAATTGGACTCCTTGAAATTGCTCAACTCATATCATCACCGGTCAGCTGGGGTTCATCGCTGTGTTCAATTTCTTTGTATGACTCGTCAGCGATGCTGAACATTGGAGACGAATTCTTTGCGTTGCTACGGGCTTCTCCGCTATCCAGGGTTGGGCTGCTTGGCTTGTATTGGTTCAACGGCAGTGGTCATGTTTCACGGGCTGAACCGACCCCGTGCCTCCGACTCCTCTTGGGAAAGGTGATCCTCGGCATTTTCGACTTGCTTTTTCTGCGTCCCAACTTGTGACGATGCACAAGCCTTTTGTGAAAAGCGAAGAGCTGGTTCGCGATAGTGCGTATGTAGGGTAGGAGGCATCTGATTAATATGGCGAGCAAAAAAGGCGATTGCTAGCTCAGGCGTTAGCTAGTTCTGTCCATGAATTTCCGATCTTTTCAGCCGAACCTAACTTCCACCTCCCCGGACAAGAGGACGTGAAGTTAAATGGGGTATCCACAGCATTCAACTAGGCGAATTCACTTCGGATAAAATGCGCGGATTCGTTGTGCTCAGATACCAGGAACAAGTCAGGAATGCTTCGAATTGAAGTGATGCTCGGATGGGATTGGTCCGATGTGGTGGAGTGCAGAGGAGTGCATCTCGATTTTCTTCCGGCATCTTACCCCAGACTTCGTGTTTCCCCACCTTTTCCATATATGACCCAGCCCCAGACCAGAAACTTGGAGACGGAGCACCTAAGTATTAAGTTGACTGCTGCTGCTGGTGGCTGCATATATGTGACTCCGAATAACGACACTGAAAACCATCCTGTGAACTGTCTGTATATGTGCGCGTATGTGCTATGTGGTTCCTGGGAGAACCGTTGACGTTGACGTCGAGCGTCAAGGGGCAGGGCTTCTTGCGTCTAGCTCCCACAGTAAGCCCAGCCCGCCTGTCGCCAACGACCAGTGACCAGTGCCCAGTTCGCTTGATCGCTCCGACGTTTTTCCTGTCTTCAGATTTTCTTCCGGCTGGAGGCGACGAACGTGTGGTTAACTACTTATAGTACGGGACTTCTTGTACCCGGCAAACTCTAAGTGCTCAGGGTGGTACTTTAGCGTACCTAAATATCGCCAGCCCGCTAAAGCCTAAACGAGTTCCCTGTGCCCCCCGCAAAGCTGCACAGCAGCCTGCGGTTGGGTAAGCCGACGGAGAGGGAGAGTAAAAAAGTGCGAATCATCTCTCGCTACCCCGTATTTCCGACGACGTTATTCAGTCCTTCTTCCGCCGCCTCGACTGTTCCCCCCTCTCCCTCCCTCCCTCCATCCTCCTCCCTGTAGCGCCCGCCACCATCACCAACGCCCCGCCTATCTTTCCATCGAGCTGGTGGCTTTAAATCGTGGAACTGCGCGCCTCCCCTTCGGGCTGCCTGCCTGCCCTGCTTGCCTGCCTTCTAGCTTCTCCGAGGCCATTCACCCATCGCCGGAAAACAATATCTACCACACTTTCCACCTCTCACGCACTCAAGCAACTAACACCTCTTTCTCCTCCCGACTGCACGGCTGCCTCTGCCACTTGCCACGTCTACTTACAATTGGTCACGCATATCCTCAGTTTGTCGGATCGTCACCCCCATCAAAATCTACCCCTGCTGGCGGCGCGTCCGTCCCGGCCGTCCCAAAACTGAACCAGCAGCCGGAGCTCCGTCGCTCAAAAAACAGGCCGACTTTGTAAATACATTAGACTTGTCATCTCTTTCGACTCTGGCGTGGTTGGCCTCTGGTGCAATCAATCCTTTTTAACTTTAGGCACATCACATTCCTCCGTTGTCGTGTGCGCAGTGCAGCAAGGGATTCAAACCAACGCATCTCGGCACCCCGGATTTTCGCAGCCGGCCCCCCAATCAACACGCGCCCAACGGCCCTCCCTGTATTGCATCCTTCTATCCTCGAAAGCCCTGCGCAATTGTTCCGGGCGACGCAAAGAATGAATTTACTGCTCTAGACAGAGCTTCGAATTATAACTTGCTTAATAATGGCGGCGGAGGTTGCTAGGGGTTCTTCTCAGACATCAACAGGTACAGGAAGCGTTCAGGTTGGTGGTGGAAATGGTGGTAGTGGTGGTGGTGGTGGAAGTGCGGTTGTCGCGGTTCACTCTTCAGGTCCAAAGAGCCCTTTTCATTTCAATTCGCCGTCCTCCTCCTCTATTACACGAGCGCCCTCACAAACTTCAGTCTCTTCACCGCAGCAATACCAAACACAGTCGCAATCTCAATCGCAGTCGCAATACAGACCAGCGTCTCCCAGCGAAGAAGTCTTCAACTCGTCATCTTCTTTCTTTTCCCACCACACTCAACGGCATTCACCATCCGGTCGCAATACTCGTCTACCATCGTCGGCTTCTGAAAGGACAGTCCCCCGAGGTCTTCTACCGATGTCATCACCGGGGGGAGAAGTAGGAGGATTGGGGCCGAACGATCCGCGACTGCCAATGTCGCCTGGAGATGGTACACTGGTACTGAGCGGCGATAATCAGGATGCTCTGACTGGCGATCTGACAGCGCCCCGAAAACGGTCCAAGGTTTCTCGGGCATGCGATGAATGTCGAAGGAAAAAGGTTGGTTGGTCTGCGGTCGCTGGTTATTTTCTCGCCCTGTCCCCGATGATTGCTTGTGCTTTGTCGGGTTTGTGGCTGGGTTCTGAGTTGAAGTTTGGCTAACATTTGTCGACAACTGCAGATTCGATGCGACGCGTCCTCCGAGTCTGGTATTGAACAATGTTCCAGTTGCAAGCGCGTTGGCTCGAAATGCTCCTTCAGCAGAGTACCCATGAAAAGAGGCCCCAGCAAAGGGTAAATTATTTTATTTAATTAATATTCCCTTTTTTTTTGTCGCGTTTTAACAATTATGTTCAATTTTGACCACTTGTCCCTTCACCGGGTTAATCCTTCTTTCCTCCCAATTACACTCTATGCTGCTTCATTGCTGTTCACTTAGTGAATTTGGGAGGTCGTGGGCAAGGTTACCTGTTCCATATCAATCACAGTGTCAGAAACGTTCAAGTTTGGCTGACACTTTGGGAATATTGCCTAGGTACATAAAGGAATTGGCCGACAGGCTAAACACACTAGAAAACTCAATATCTACTGGCGATCTTCATCCGTACGGTATTACGGGAGAAGGCGAGCCTAGCCCTGGCCCGTCAGATTCTACGTCACCCCCACCAACGACAGGCTCCCAGAGACAATCTAGAAAGAGAACGTTATCCTCGTCAAGCGAGTTTCAACAGAGTGGAGTGCATTTGCAACCGCTCTCGCAAACCAGCTCAACTGCAGGAAGACAGGGAGAGAGACTTCCATCTATAGACTCATTTCACCCAACAAACCAACATCAGCATCAGCAGCGATCTCGATTACTGCAACACGAGTCGCAGAGGCAGCTACCTCATCCCCAGTCTGTATCACATGGCCCACCTCGCCCACCACAGCCTCCGCAAGGTTCACCAGATATGCAGCAGCAATTTCCATCGTCTATTTCAACGGACGGTACCCGACAGAACTACTGGAAGGGTTTTCAGGACCGTCGAGCTAGCGTCAGTTTCCCTTATGACATGGACTCACAACGGCCTTCTGCCAATAATCACATTTTAGGGGATGTGAAAACATTTGAGTGGGACGAGGAATCAATCGATCAGTGAGTAACATCACACGACTTTTTTTTCTGGTGTCATCCTGGACAATGGCAGGGATTTCAACGGCTAACGTGTGTCGTCGTACAGATATTATAGTCTTATACATCCAACATTCCCACTTCTTCCGCACTCCAAACCTCGACTCCGGCAGAGGATAGCCGCAGCCTCGATTACAGTGCGAGAAGCACTGTTAGAAGCACTCTATGCAGCAGTTCGTTCAAATCCGTCGTCCGCTGCCAAAGCTGGTGCACCACCAGCAAATCCTAGGCGAGCATGCGAGCTGTGCGTAGCTTCTCAATTCGAGAGTCAGGATCCGCGGGCTACTGTGGCGAGTAGTCTGTTGTATCTGCAAACAATGGTCTTGATGGCTCTCGAAGCCGATAATCATGGGCCTTCTACCGTACGGGGTCAATCGGGTCTTCCACGGGCTGTATGGGTTGGGGGTGCTGTCGGTTTGGCATACCATCTCAAGTTGCACCACAATCGGGTGGGCGAGAGATTCGCACATGGAGATCCAGACTCGGACGAGAAGCTGGGGAGAAGAGCGTGGTGGGTGTTGGTTGTGCTAGATCGCTGGCACGCAATTAGTACATCAAGCCCCTTGTTTATACCGGATTCCAATGTCGTGCTATTGAAGGAGGATCAAATGCTAATCGGAATGACCCCGTTCCATCTCGTTCGTTGGTACCCCCACCTCTCTGTAACCCCTTCATTCACTTACTTTTACAGGCCTCTCGTGCATTCTTGGCCACCTTGCAGAGGCCTTCACAACCGCAGATGAGGTTGTCTCTGCGGCATCCCTAAACCCTTACATATGCCGGCTTCTCCGTGGTGAACTGGAGCGCTTCCGGGAAAGCGTTGAGGTGGTCTGGGGATCCCTTTCGCTTTTACACGTGGCTTACTACCACGTAAAGCTGTTAACCCTCCGCCACAACTCTTCCTCTGAGCCTCGACAGCTTCTTGAGCCTGCCCTGCGGATGGCCACAATGTTAGATCACTCCTCAATGCCAATAACACCTCTCAACCACCATTTCGCTGCTTTGGCTCTCATCACCCTCGTGGATCTTGCTGATATCGAGGAGACCCGTGATGAGGCATGGCGAGGGATACAGCAGCTTGATGAGGCGCTTAAGAAACGGCGGGGGCTGGCAACGAGAGAAGATAGTGTTGGATGGGATCGTGCAATCAAGGATTTGATTAATACCCGACTAGAGAGTCGGTATATGAACTATCCTAGCAGCAATACCACGGGTAGCCTGCAGCATCTTGCAGAACTGGCGATTGGGGACCAAAGTCCGGCGGGAGGTTACACGAGCGGTCTTGGGCAAAGAGGGAAGGGGCTCGATGCGGGAAAGCTGCAGAAATATGGGTATTTGGGATCGATTTTGTTGTAAGATGACGATGATGAATATCTGCTTTTGGGGGTGTGTTAAAGGCGTTACTTGTGTCTTTCAAGAAGCGGGTGTCAGTAGGAGTGCGTTGCAGTGCTGTTTTTTCTATTTTTTATTCTTTTATTTGCGTTTCCTTGTGGATTTGCGTCAGAGCGGGATACAAAAGGGCTTCCCTCTGGTTTGTTTTGGGAATTTTTTATTGGGGTGTATCTGGATTTTTTCCTTCGCAGTAAGTGTTGTTGCCCATCGGGAGTGTGGCTTCATCCCCTTTCTGCTTTTGTTGCATACTTTTGATTGATTACTATGTTGACTGACATCAATTCTCGTTTGTTATTCCCCTTCCGTACCCCCTTTCTATTGTCATATTTCTTTGGGCTGGAGTATTTTAAATTCTTGTGTTAATGATTTCGTTTGTGTGTACTTAGTATGTATGTTTCCAGGGAGTGCGCTTTGTTTGTGGTACTATATCCGCGGGTTTTTGTATGGAGAGGAATGTGGAGGAGTGTACAGTTGAAATCTACTTACAAGGGGAGGGGTGGGGGGAAAGAAGAGGACTGGAGTACAGAGGTTTTGTTTTGGCAGTTTTTTGGCGTCAGGAACAGTGAATGAATTTTAAAGTACCGGTAGTGAAAAATTTTCGATATTGATATTTCCAGTTCAGTGGTGATTTGCTACATTTTGCCAAGACGCTAGTTCGCGTGGGTAGGCTAGCTAGTTGTCCTGTTCGGGACCGCCATCGTCATCACTCGCGACCTCCCCCCATTTCCATCCACCAACAAAACCCCCACAATTACCTACTTAATCACCACCCTCGCGATTCCATCATGGCATCCGCACGACCACAATCAAACAAGCGACCATACGAGCTCTCCCCACCCGCATCCGCACCCACAGACTCAAAGC
Source organism: Trichophaea hybrida (assembly GCA_015178995.1). Taxonomy (NCBI): domain Eukaryota; kingdom Fungi; phylum Ascomycota; class Pezizomycetes; order Pezizales; family Pyronemataceae; genus Trichophaea; species Trichophaea hybrida. The sequence continues at coordinate 33,001 of WHVE01000602.1, forward strand.
GGCTGAAACACCACGCGTCACCGCCAGCTCTACCTGCTAACTTCTTCTCCCCTACCACCACCACCCCTTCGGCCGCAGACCCAGATCTAGACGCAGAGTGGGAATCTTTTCAGCGCGAAGTCGTCGCTGATGTCTCACCCCCTGCGCAAGCTGTTATCTCTGCGCCCCCGGTCCCCGCGAAGGAAGAGAATAAGAAGCAGGAGGAGGGTGTGTCGGAGGATATAAAAGATGAGAATGAAGAGGCGCAGGAACGGTTGCTGGAGGAGTTTGAGGAAATGGAGAGTCTGGAGGAACGGGTAAGGAGGCTGAAGGAGAGGAGGGAGGCATTACGGAGGGTAGCCGCTGGAGGAGGAGGTGCAGGAGGAGAGACGAGGCTGGAGAGTGGGGGGAGAGAGAGACCGGGGGGAGGGGTGGTGGGGGGACGAAGGAAGGTGGGGGGAGTGAGAGTGAGGAAGAAGATGAGGAAGGTGAGGAAGAAGAGGAAGAAGATGAGGAAGAAGAGGAAGAAGAGGAGGAGGACTTTCTGAGGAGGTAGAAGTAACGTTACCCAAGAAAGTGGATACAGGCAAGGCAGACAGGCGTTTCGGGTTGTTTTTTTGTTTTTTTATGTGCGGACTGAGGGAAATTATATATGTAGAGTTTTTTTTCACTTGTGAGAGCTACTTACATCTATTTTTTTGTTTGCGTCGTCGTGGGTTCTTGCTGTGATGTGATTGATTGCACAACCCTCAAGCCGTTGAGCTGTACCATGTACGGTCCGGCTTATTCTTTTTTTTTGTATTTGCTTCTTTCTTCTGCCTTTCGTGAAATCCGTTTTGCCGGCAGCCGAATGAAGGTGGTTGCATAAAACTGTGCATTTGGTTGCCGTATTTTCTATAGGTGGAACGTGCATGTGTGTGAGAGATATAATATCTGCAGAAATTGTGCGGGTCGGGCTTCTAGGGCGGACATGGCACATAGACTGTCACTCGGGTCACGCCTGAGGTAAAGGATGAGAAATGTGATGACTTTTCATCGTCCGCTGTTTGTGACTCTATATCTCATACCACTATTACTCACAAGTATTTTTCTTCCGCGTGGGGATGGGAACTAGTTAGAGTGCTACACTTTGGAATTGTGATACGGGCAGTGTACTTTTTTGGTCAGCATTGCTGGATGGACAAGTCTACTTGCCTCTAACTCCCGACTCCTGCCTATCGAAGATACGTACTCTTATTGCAATCAGATACTATAGAAAAGTTGTTGATTGAGATGAGTGTGTGAAAAAGAAGGGAGTTTGGGGGGTTTTATATAATAGTGTGAAGTTGTAATGGAAAGATGCACGTTAATGGAGATTATTAGAGGGAAGGAAAGGAGATGCTCGTGCTTGGATACAATTGAGACCATTGTAAACCCTTCGATTCGACCTTCACGTGCTGGCTTCTTGGATGGAGCTACGTATACAGATTGGCTTCTATTTTTATGCTCTCCTGGAGCGGGTATCGCACCACTAAGAGCTTCATCATACAACACGATCCAGATGCACTTCTTGTGAGGCATCTGGGCATTCCGGGCCTTGATACTCCCAGAACTTTGTTTTCAGCTCACAAACCACATGTTGCAATAATGAGGGGAGAACTGTGCGTACAGATTAAGGTACAGAGTGTAGAGAGAGAAAGAAGGAAATAATGAACTGATAACGTCAGGTGGAGGTGAAAACCATGTCTATTCTCGTGTGTGTATCGGAGAGAAGGGGAGAGAGAAGCTAGTATATATACGGTCGCTGGGCAGCTAGGGTAAAACCCCTTCCCAGGTACGTCAACAGGAAAAGACTCGAGATATATACAAGAGAGAGTAGTGACTTGTGCCCTACCGGATGCTCTACCATTAGCTGGTTAGCTCCATCATCGGTCAGGTCTATTTATGCAACACCACAAAGCGAGTTATCACGAGTGATATAATGTGATTGTTTGTAACCTGTAAGACAATGTGTGTTCTTTGTTTATCAGGCCAGAGAAGTATGTATTTAGTGAGGCTTTATATCTGATTAAGTTGAGCGGGTAGGAACTGTTGCAAATCCTAGGTTTTTTTAGGACACAGCTGTTAAATTCTTTATACTGCATGGAGGTTCGAAAGTGAGCCAGTCAGGAGTAATGAGTGTTCGGCCCTTCTCGCCAGGTTATAATATCTCCTCTGGAAAGACTGAAAATTGACCATAGCTTGCTAATCGTCGTTTTTTGAGATTAATATCACTCGTTTCTCGATATCTTACAGAGTTGGAAGACGAAAATATGACATTACGGAATATCGAAGTTTTTGGTCCTTAATTGCCATCTTTATGTTCATCTGTACCTGGATTGTATTGTTATATCTTTGAGTAGATTCTCATTGTTACCAGAATATTCACAACTTCAACTTGAATCTTCTCTCGGCATGACGAAGATTCCACTCTCTATATAAACCCACCCCCGCTACCCTTAAACCCTCTTCTCTCCTTAAACCAAGCATTCACATTTCACTCCCTTACCGTTTCACACTACGATCTACAACTTTCCTGTCTTCTACATTACAACATGCTCACCGGCGATCTACTGAAACTTCCCGAATGCAAATACTGCTCACACAATCTTCCCTCTTACAAACAAAACGGCAGCAACCCACGTGATATTGTCCACTTGGTTGACGGATCCCATCTGCGCTGCAACTTCTGCGACAAGATAGTATTGGACAAACTATCATATGCGGCACTGTCGGAGGATACAAAGAGAGGGTTATTCTCACCACCGCGACCACCAAAGTTCAACCTGCCACCATGCAGGGCCTGTGTAGGCCGCCCTGGATATACATCAACATCTAACCCACTTGATATCATCCATGTGGTGGGTAACGACCATGTGGTATGTAATTTTTGCGGTTCATTGGTGATGGATAAAGAGGAGTATGCGGCGCTTTCGAGCGGTGCGAAGATGGCTATGGGAGGGAAGGTGTAAGAGTATCGAAAGAAATATTGTTTGGGATTTTCTCGGTAATCGTATTTGATTATTTTTTAATTCATATCATTGCATTTTTTTTCGTGCACATAGTGAATTTAAAGGCACTCGAGGTTTGTTTGTTTTATTCATACTGTATGCACTCTAAACTCTAAGTAGAGTATGATAGAGCCCATATTCCCTCCGCCTCCGGGCGAGCCGGCTAGATGGCAGATTTCCCCACCCACTACCCTTCGTCCCCTTCACACCGGGGGGCTGGCACTGGGATTCGATCCCATAGCATTGTGGCCGTATACCCCGCCTATATTTTCAGGAGCGATACCACTGCGCCACGGGGTCAACCCCAGGTCCTCGAGGTTGAGTGTAATGGATAGGCTCCAAGTTGCTATGAGCCAAGTTCCTGAAAGATTTACAACAATACAATAGCAGATTACTTAGCTCAGCATGAACATGATGCAAGAAACACTAGGCGCTATAAACGCTGAGTGCGGGATCGAAACCTGTAGTGCTCAGTAATTAGGTGCTATAAACACTTAGTTCCCAAATTGGGAATCTACAGTCATCACCCCCTCTTTTGCTCTCTTTCCGCGTTTATTTCAGCTACATCGGGAAATTATACACGTATCTCAATGTGGTATCGGGCCAAAGAACATGCGATGACGCACTGGAATATTGTATATGTTCCGTACGGTGGGCAACCCGTGACGGCTTGCAATCTGGAGCATGCCGGGCCGCGACCTGGGGACGGTTTGCATCTCGGAAGTCCATCTGCGACCTTTGAAGTTCTTCCTGACCCCAGACCATGTTTAGATGCTTGCAAGTACAAAAAATAAACCCCGTTCTCAGCACCCTAGAGGTTCCGCAGAGATGATAAAGTGGTGTTGAAATATGAGGGGAGAACCGTATGTATAGATTAAGGTACTAAGTGTAAAGAGAGAAAGGAGAAAGACTCGAGATATATACAAAAGAGTAATGTACCTTATGCCCTACCTGATGCCCTACAGTCAGCTCCATCATCGGTCAGATCTATTTATGCAACAAGTGGCAAGTGGAATGTGGTGAGTGAGTAATTATGTATGAGTCTTCTTGGTGGCTCAGTGTATCGGCGACCTCACTTCAGAACATTCTAGCTGCCTGATGGCCCGGGCGAAATACTGAGTCAACACAGATATATCAGCAGTAGAATTGGAAGCTAGAAAAAGAAAATGAAGACAGAGCGGCGAAAAATATCGTGTTCCAGAAGTATAAAGAGAGCAAGATTTCCTCATAGCAGGCATTCTAACTCGTAATATCACTAACAGTCAAATGACCTTTATCTTCTCGCTCTCCACTTCTATTCAAATCTCTACACCACCGTTCTCAGACTTCTTGGATTTCCTCCGCACAATATACCAACCGCAAATGTATTTTATGCTGAAATTTTGCAATTGTATGTTGTCCAATGAGAAGCTGTAGTGAACCTCTATGTAGGAGGCGTGGAATTGAATGAGATGTATTTGAGAAATTGGTAAATGATCATTATGCTGGCCTTGCAGATAGTACTAGTAGCTGTGATTGTATGCGGTCGGTGATTGGAGACGGTTCGCGAACGCTCACCAGTTTGTGAAATGGTCTGTATATGTTGCGAACTGGCGACCGCAGTTCGCGAACCGAAATGGTTGCCAATGGTACGGAACATATATTTTAAACGGGGTAAGATATGCAAAAGTGATAAGCTTCAAACATCAATGGAATTACTTGTACCCGCGAGTACGGAATTTCGGGAATACCAAATAAAAGCTAAATATGCAAAGCATGTCCTATAACTTCCCTCCTAAAGTCATCCTCGCACCGGCTTCTGACGTGAATCAGGAGTTGGACTTTTTGTTGAATCAGATTCGGGTTCAGACTTGACCCTGAGTGCGGCTGGTAAATCCTTCAACATGATACCAGCGCCTTCTCGTGAACACCGCATCGACATTGGAAATTAATTTCTGTTAAAAAAAAAGACACAAGCTGTGTCCATTCCAGAAATTACCAATATAATTGAAGGAACAGATCATTGAGGAGTACACAGTTCTTAGTGTTACCTTGTTGATCCGTTCAAGCTTCGTGGATTAAGTATAGGTTGTGAAATTTCTGTTCGTTGAATCAAGGAAATCTGCCCACGGTCGCGATAGGGGTGTGTTGAGAGCAATCGAGTACAAAGAGAGGTTGATTAACGATTGTACAAAAGTGACTGTCTGTCGAAATAACTACAGAGAAATCTATGCTTTATATACACAAGGAAAACTGAGGTTCCGCGGAGAAACCATCGTGAACCCACATTACAAATTGACCAGTGGCTATGCAAGTGACGAGTGACTAATTATGTATGAGTCTACATCGTGACTCAGATCATTAGCAACCACTCTCCAGTCCATTCTAGCAGCTTCGCTAGCCTTCCAGAAACTCGCAGGCCTTTCGGGCTAAATCCTGTGTCAACAGGGTGGATGATTCCGGTGTCTCGGCGAGTAAATAATCTAATAGGGAATTGATGTAAATTGGATGTTGCATGTCCTCCGGAAACAACTGCAGAATATCACAGTACTGCTGGTTGGCTTTCGGTAGTGCTTTCGTCGTCAAGAAAAGAGAACATTCCGATGCCCGACTATTCGTTGCATAGCAGACGATACAGATCTGCATTGATTAACATGATGAGTTCGTCATACACGAGGTGTTTATCCATTATTACATGATGTTTGAAAGCTTTTGATGAGCCTTGCAAGATGCAACAATGATAGAAGGGGTTGGAGGAAGAGGTGCTGGTGATGATATGGACGGCGGAGACGTGGGTAGGTAGAAACGATGAAGAAAGTGGTGGAGACATCGGCGTGGGAATATCTAAAATACCAGCCTGTTTATCGTCTCAAACTTACAGCCTCTCCAGCACGCAACAATTCAGCTGTCTCTCCTCACCTCTCTGCGCACATACATTGACTTCTCTTCCAATTCACTGAGTCACTGACCAACCTGCCACACCCGCAAAGTATCTACAATTCTTCTCTTCCCAGGAACTATACAAAGTGTAAACGTAAGGATTCGTCTCTGTGATCATGCCTACCACTAAGAAAAACAAGATCCAGCAGCAAAACGAGGCCTTGCGGGTCGAGGTTGAACGCCTACGTGGAGTAGAGGTCGAACTGGCTGCTGCCAATGCCACAATCCACCGCATGGACAACGAGATAATGTACCTACGGTCTGTGCAACAGCATGAACCGGACACCCCACGCCTCCACTCTGTGGAAACCGAGCTCGAGGAGCTCAAGAAAGACATTGCCACAATGCGGAACGAGCTGCAGGACTTGCGCAAGCTTTTCGCTGCAATTACAACAGGGGAGCATCCAATGGCCGCAGGCATCGAGGCTATTCAAAGATCCGGGGCTGTAATCCAGTGGGAAGTGACGAGAGGGACGTCTATTTTAAAGCCCTTCTTGATTCCCTCAAAGAGGGCAAGGTTGGAAACGAAAGTTTCCAGCTCGTCAAAGACAATGGAGCCGATGCGGTCATTGGAACCCTCTCCGACTACCTTGCCAGCATTTTGGCAGACTGGACTAAGGCAAGAAGAAGATGCCCACGGAAATCGTCGACGCTTCTGCGACTAGCGCCACGGCCATCACCTCAACTCCGCCGATTGCGTCCGTCTCCACTACTCTCTCCTCATCCACCACTCCAGAGATTGTGGGAGGAATTGCAGCCGTTACCCAAGCAACTGCAGCAAGTGTTGCGTCAGGTGTTGCTTCCAGTGTTGCCACGGCCACCGTGACTTCGGTTGCTACTTCTGAGGGGTTGCAAAGGTTCTCCTGCTGGTGATTTTGGGAATCTTTTCCTTTTTCTTCGCAGACACAATCTCGAACATGCTGGGATGGGGCAGCAGGGGTGAACAGGAACAGGAGGAAACCGAGGACCAGACCCCCCTAATCTGATTGATATTACTTAATGTGTTCTGCTTGGTTGGACGCTCTGGGGATTAAATCAAAACAGCGCCAGTAGGAGCACAAGGGCTGGCCTGCTCGCCACCACCATGTTGACACGTTCACGCTTGTACGTCGCGTAGAAGTGAATACTTATGTAGATTGTGTAAGATACAAAGTCAAGGCAAAGCGTGAATCTAGGGCAAAAGCCCTTGACAATTGACGTCCCCGTCTCTTCGCCGAATCGAATCGCAAAAGGGATTTATATTGTGAATACAAATGTATCCTATAACTCATTATCGCTTCATCAACATCGCATTGAGCGATACAGTAAACCAAGGAAAAAGAAGAAATTTAAACAGGGTTATTAGAAGATTGCTAATCGGATAATAGGTTCGTCCATCTCCACAGGTGCTAGGTACCGGTCTGAATATCGCGTTAAAAAGCAATATCGATTGAAAGCGCCATGCATGTTTGTCCTAGTCTTCCTCATTGCTCAAAAAACTGAAACGAATAGAGCAGAAACTTTTTCTACGAATTTGCGCTAACAGTGCATTTATCGCAGTCGGTGAAGAGTTAAATGCACCCAGCCTTACCAACATATCGCAAACCTCATCATACCCCAGAGACCTGGCAACCCAGACCGGCAAATCCATATTCCTGGAGACCTCGTTGATCCGGCAGCCGTTCTCTGCCAGTACCCGTACCACCTCTGCATCATTGGCGTACACAGCCACCAGGAGCGGGGTGCAACGGAAAATGTCATTTGCGCACGCCTCTCTGTCCGCGCCCACCATGAGTGTCCGGGCGATTTCGTAGCGTGCTGTCGCTAGCGATAAAGCTGCACAGTGCAGCGGAGTGCAACCCTGTCTTCCTGCTAATCGCGGATCTCCACCGTGGTCAAGCAGAAGCCGCATGACGTTTTCGAACCCCAACAGCGCTGCGGTCCCCAAAGGTGTCACGCTCTCCTCAAAACAGTTGATGGCACTTGCTCCATCCTCAGCATTGGCTTGTGATAGCAGTTGGCGAACCAGCGGCTCGCGGCACATGGCTACGGCATAGTGGAGGGTGGAACGGTTTCCCGGGGGAAAAAACGTGCAATCCGTTGTTTGTCGTTGCGAATGGGGCGCGAATTAACCCCTAGACGGTGAAAAAGCGGCGTGAGAAGGTCCTGGAGCTGGCGGTTGCATTGGAGGAGTTGAGGTCTTTCAGGCGAGGTAGATGTTTTGCAATTTCGAGAATAAGTTCGGGCGGAAGCCGGAGGATACATGGACTCCGACAGGGAATAATTTTGCGATGCAGCCAAAGGGTTAAGCGAAGAAGCATTGATTTAGGCATTGTGGTAGCTGTAATGGTTAAACGGTGGATGGGAGAAGGGTTGAAGGTTAAGGATGCATCGATGAAGGTTAAGGTTAGATAGGATGGTTTCTTCCACCGGCTGGTCAAGAGCTCAGAGCTCAACACAATCATGTATCAGTTGCCAGTAGATGTAAATAAAACCTATCCAAAAGAGGTGCAAAATCCATTTTTAGAGCGGTCGAGCTTTGCAGTAGGCGGGTCATCATTGACGGGTGCTCTCACTTGGAAGTAGACGTCAAGTTCAGTTTCGCACGATGATGCATGCTAAGCGCAAAGGTAATACTGTACTGGTCACAGTGGTTCGGACGCAGGTGGGTTCTGACAGGTATTTTCCCATTGGACAGCTATTGCTGACGGCCTTTAAGTAATTGAACAACATGATGTTGCTGCCACAAAGCTTTACGGTGGTGTGGACATGGAGAAGCAGCAACTGTTATTGTTTGTTGAAAAGCGCAGCTAAAACGAGGGATGTAAAAGATGGACTGGTTGGAAGAAGGAATAGTGCCCTTGGGTGTTTTAGAGAGAACAAATACCATCATTATATCAGTGCTGACAGATCTAACTCATCGGACATTGGCTTCCTGATGCTGACAAATACATATATTTGGCCGGACCCTTCTGACTGCTGACGTCCGAACCACTGTGACCAGTACAGTACTAAGATTGTGGCTAAGCGCGTTGTAAGTTGCGACATCAGACATCCCCAAACTGGAGAGTACCTAGGTAGATAGACTATGGCAGCCGCGACAGATACTCAAAGAAAAGATAAGCCTATTGTTAATTTTGCATTCTTGGAGCAAGGCAACTACGAGTATCGCTGCAAATTTCGGTTGTCACGAACATTCTAGCTGTTTTGATAGTCGCTTGTCTTGTAGTGCATCGCGAACTTGTTGTACTGAATTCATTATCGTGGAGATATTTGGATTTCTGGGGGGCTATTAAGCATGGGTTATCATCTTTTCTCTCTAAAAACTCAACAAGGATTCAAAGTGGGCCCTGAGGTGCTTGAAATTTGAATGTGCAAACGTATGAGGCAATGGTTGCCTTGAGTCATGAGAACGAAGTTTACAATCCCTTCAGAAGCTGTATTTTACATCGGAGAACCGGCTCATTTCCTTGTTTTTCCAAATTTGAGCGATGCAACGGTAAAAAACTATTTGCACAAGGAGCTATCGCACTGTCACCACGTCTCTAGTTTGGGGATGTCTGATGTCGCAACTTACAACGCGCTTAGCCACAAAAGGTGGCCATCATGCCACAGTCAATTAGAGTAAGACAGAGAAGTCTGTTCAATTGTCGTCTACAAAATGCAAAGAAAGATAGGTGTTGCGGCTCTGCTCGCAAGCCATCTATGTATCTTCCACTCGTGACACAATCTCACAAGCTACCATAAATTTACTGGCAAATCTTTAGGCCGTTTATAACCCCTCAACCTTTTTGATGATTCAGAAAGCTACTCACACTCTCTCAGATCGCCATAAATTGTGAACACCAGGGTGAAGGTACATAGCGCAGTACTCGGTTATTTTCGTCATCATCACCCCGAAATCTCGAGATATCTCTGTTGCATGGTGGTGGTGAGTGGCGAGTGGCAATGGTGGCCGGCTCTCCCGAGGATGTACCCGAAGATTATCTCGTAGAGTGACTGGTCAGTTCATGGAATCCCACCTTCCACGAATGAACTAGTCAGATCAGTGTTCCATGAACTGACTGGCGTATAATGCACACTATTCATGACGAAATTATCACTGCATCTCTCAACACCGTGGCGCAACTACAATTACGCTATGCTCGATGTCATCATTTGGTATCTGGGCTGCTGACAAGTTCTTGTTCTCTTCCTCCACATTTCCTCATCGTCCTCATTCCCACTGAAATTTTCGCTCTCGCTGTCATCTTCTCCCTCGCTGTCATCTTTCTATATGCATAATTTATCGCTCTATCACCTCCAAGTCTCCAATTTACCATATCTCTAATATTGATAGAATGGCTGTGGAAAAACATCGATTTTCGGCATTTTTTGGGTGTGTTTTTAAAGCTGCTCAATCAATTTTAAAGATATCGTAAATCAAAGACCGGGAATAGAAAGAACGATGTATTTTGCGTGTGACATACATTTCTTGGTGATTCGACAAATACTCGCAGACTTAATTAGACCAAAATTTATTTGCAACAGGTATTGTTGATGTGGCACTCCGTGAAATAACTGGTCAGCCCAAGGAGTGTGTGCACTCGCCGAACTGACCAGTCAGTCCACGGAGCCCAGTTACTCCATGGGGATCAGTGGGTATAAGACAGTCGAAAAAGCGAAAGCCACCTGGTAATAAGGTGGATAGAGTTTTCTCAAATCCGAAAGGATGCAGACTTCGACATGGGTGATCTACATACACAACTAGCAGGCAATAGTTCACTTACAGGCCGAGCAACAAATATAATTTTTTTTTTTCATTTTATACAGGAAAGAAGGAGAAGCGGTAAGAAAGCCCTAACTCCATATAAAATAATTTGATCTTCATTAGCCTAGTTTCTTAAAAGTCAGACTTGACTAGACTTAAAAGAGGAGGAAAACAATAAGAAAAGAATAAAAATTAGTTTGCGGGCGGGCCGGGCCAGGGGCAAACCTGCTTTTAGTTAGGAACCCTTGTAAACACCCCCTCTATAATAAGAAATTTATAAAAGAAGTTTCGGCCGCAGAATACACCTCAGGTGTATTCTGCTGAAACGTAGGCATCGCGCCTAAACCCCTGCAGGGAGTGCAGGGGTTTTCGGAATATTTATAAAGAATTGCAAGAAACCTGTGTAGCTGTCTTTCTTTCAAGACAGATACCCGTCTTGAATGAAAGTCTTTCCTCTCTTTCAAGACCTGGTCTTGAATGAAAGTAAAAATTAGCTATTGTTTAACATAAATTGTATTTAGATTGCTTGAGCCATGTGCGGTGAAAGCCGCACGCATGGTTCTTACCGGGGGAAAGTTTGAAAAAACCTACCTATCGGAATTCGGAAGAGGTTTATACTATGGATCATATCAAAATCCTAGAACATTAGTATGAAGTATAGGAGTTGTTATCTTCATTTTATTGACCGGTCACTCCACGGAGCAACATTCTCCACGAACTGACTAGAACAGTTTATATGCTTCACTGTGCACATGGTTACCAAAGCATTTCTATGTTATCCCTGCGTACCCTTTCCATTTCATCGCAAACAGGTTGTTAACGGCCCTCAAAAGCAGGAGACCAATGCTAGTCATCATCCGCCGTGACTGTCGAAGATGTCGACCTTGAGTGTGCCATTGCCAACGGTGATTCTCCGAAAAGGCAGGGGTTGTATGCAGCGTGGTACTCGTGCATAAAACTCGAGCCTGGCGAGCCCGAGAAGCTTGCGAAACGAGCCAAGTGAATGATGTTTGATTTGATAACCTTGCGGTCGGGGGGAAATATTAAAAAAAATACAGTTGGAGTAGATGTGGAAGTGACTTTGTACTGGTAACAGTGATAATTGTTGTGTCGAACCTTCTCTGTTGACCGAACTGAACCATTGTGATTGTCTACTCTACCTAATGATGTCTCGACAAAAATGAGCCCATTTTGAGGTGCTTGGCCCCTTAATCGGGCCTCTGTACCCATTATTGGGCCCTTTTTGTCACGAATTTCTTGGACGTCATCTTGTACGGCAATCCGTGGCACTGGCGAGGAGCGTTTTTGCAAGATTGTGTGATGTTGAAAGCACAAGAGGATGAAAGGTAAATCGTGTGATATGTAGGTGAAGTCCCTGGGTATAAAACTTTGAAGGACCATGCACTAATAAGAAACGGTCCGTATTCATAAATGATCAGTCAGAACATCGCATGGCACTGACAAGTTCCAAAGGAAAAGAATGCTTCTTGTAGAATGTAATATACATGTACGTCTAATACCCCCCAGAAACAGGAAAGGATTTTTTTGAGTAAAGATTTCTCTTTCAGTCGTCGTCATTCTCTGTACAGAACTTGTCACCATGAGTAGCAAATAAAAGAAAGCCCAAACCAGAACATGCTAAAACGCACAGAAAGGGGATGAAAAGAGAGAAGAGACCCAACCAAGAACACCCATAACTGATAGAGAAAAAAATTAATACACATTCCCTGCCCTACCTACTACTATCATCTAGAAACCTATGTATAAACAGTTATAGGAAAACACAAGGACACTGTCACGGGCAGGGCGGATACAACGGTCGGAGGACGTGACAGAAAGTTCTGAAAAAGATACACGCTGCAAATAGCCCAAATTTTTTTTTCGTGATACAAAGGAGCGATGACATGCAGTGCTAACTACAGGCACAGGTTTGAACTGACCACTGGACCTGACTTGCACACTTTAAAGGGAAGTTGCATTGTAAAGGAAAGGTGAGTGTGCCCTACGCAGGATATTCTAGAACAGGTGGTGTAAAATATGGTCCAGGCGGTTCATTCAGTGTAAGAGCGTTGTAGAAGTTCTGTACTTAAATGCTCTGCACTTTATATAATTCAAAGCCAGATCTGACAGATTTTATGCCTCAAATACACACCCAATAATATCTATTTCTAGTGATGCATAACAGCTCTGACTCTGACACTTGTGTTGTATTCAAAGATACAAACACTTGGCCTAACCTCTGACGTTGTCTCCGCTGAAGACTCGAGGTTGGCGATGAGGCTTTTGCAGATGATGACGTGATTGCTTGGCAACCGTGTTCGGATGTGGCTCTGACATGATGTTTTCTCGAGAAGGGATTTGGAGATAGAGCATCATCACCCCCATATACACCTAATTGTCTATTACTGAAATATTGAAAGGAAACCTCTATTCTTCCGCCTTTCCGAGTGACTCGTTCATCACCGCTCTACCCGTGACGGTATACCCCATAATCGGCCAATAAATACAAGAGGTTTTTGTTTATTTAATCATACTGTATTCACTCTATTTAGAGTATGACAGAACCCTAATCCCCTCCGCCTCCGGGCAGGTCGGCTAGATGGCGAAGCTCCGCTCCGGCTACCCATCGTCCCTTCTGACAAAAGAAAGCAAAAAGTTTGATAAGAACCTCACTCCTCCACTCGCTTGGGCGGGAACTTCCCGACGTCAGTAGCTGCCAGGAAGTCTATCACTGCTTGATCGCACTTCTCTATAGAAAACAGCTTAGAGACCTGCACATGTCGGCATCTGCCCGTTTTCCAGCCCGTGGCCTTCCCCACCGCTTTCCAGAGCGTTTTCTGCTGGTCTTTCCATCGGCTGCAGTGGCGGAAGAGGTGTTCTCGTGTCTGGGCCGTTATGCCCCCACGCCGCACTACCAGCATTTGTCGTCGTCTCGGTGCCCGAAACGTTTCAAAAATACAAGAGGTGGCTATCAGTACACTAACTGGAATGCTGTAATGAAGGTTTTAACATTAGAAGCATGATAACATACATATAATACCCTAATCAACCCCTATAATTTGGAGGCCTATTGAATAGAAATAAGGGTACCTGTCGAACATTAGCCTGGTGGAGTACAGCGGCGCTGGCAGGGCTAGGTACCAGGAGCTGCGGTGTTGTGAGGATATTTGCTGGGGTACTGCACTTGCGTGCTAGGAATAATATAATTTCCAGCGGCGCGAGTTGGAATGAACGACTGCTGCTGCTGCGGTGATTATTGGGGTTGGAAGATTGATGGTGCTTGCAACCGGAGTCTGTTCAGTACTGACTCTGCAATAGCGTCTTCACTTTGTTGCCGTTGGGAGCTTTTTAGAGAGAATATTTCCCAGATTGCCGGAATGTCTAGAGAGAACTTAGTCTGGACATCATAAGCCACGGTGTCGAGGTCTTTGTCGTTCTGGGTTCCGGGGGCAAGGAGCTCTAAAAGTCCCAGAAGGACTGGATGTGTTGCTGCATCTTTTGCTTGAGCAATCGTAAATCCATGTACCGCAGTGTTGCCTTCTTTGATGAGGGATGAACTCTTGCGGGGATTTAGAGCATTGAGGATCTTCGGGACCTGAGAGGGCTTGCAGCCAAATGCCTCCTCTATAAAGCACACGGGTAGCAGTTGCGGAGCTTCGCCATCTAGCCGGCTTGCCCGGAGGCGTCGGGGATTAGGGGTCTGTCATACTCTAAATAGAGTGAATACAGTATGATTAAAACAAAAAAACAAAATGCCTCTTCTATGACTTTAGGGTGCTTAGTCAAGTAGTTAAACGTACAAAGGCGAGGGTTCTAAGGGTTGTGACTAAGAGCTGTGTATACACTAAAGCAGATTTAGTGGTGGATTATGGTGGTCTGTACGCGTTTTAGCTTTGTGAGGCGTTCCTTTATTTGTTCCATCGCTTGTTCATGCTTTCTTTCAATATTTTCTAGCTTAGACGCATACAGCCCGTTGGCTCTGTCAAACACGTCGGTCATTGGTTCTGCGTCTCCCAGTTCGGTTCTCGAGAGCGGTGAGGTAATTATTCTTCGGTGACGTCTCTCCATTTTTATCTTCACTTGTTCAATGGCATCCGGTGTCGTGTTTGTTGTGACCCATTCGTGGTAGCCGCCCATCCATGGATAGGCTGTACCATCCATGGACAGGGCAGTTCCATGAATGGTACCACCATTCATGGGCCCATTCATGGGACAACCGAAATTATGCAAATTAAATAGCTTGGCCTATAAAAAAATATAAAAAATATAAGTACTACTCCTTCGCTTCGCTTCTACACAACTCTTTTATAAGTCAGTTGTCTTTGCTTCACTTCATTTCCTTTTTATAAATGTATTTTACATATCAGTTGTCTTCACTTCACTTCTATAATCTCTTACAAGTCAGTTGTCTTTGCTTCACTTTCCTTTTATAAATGTTATTTATATATCAGTTGTCTTCACTTCGTGTCTATAAACCTCTTATAAGTCAGTTGGCTTCACTTCGCTTCTATGCATTCTTTTACAATCAGTTGTCCCCACTTCATTTCTATCTCTTTTATAAATTAGTTAGCTTCGCTGTGCAGTTACAAATCTCTTATACAAGTCAGTTGGCTTTGTTTCGCTTCTTAGTTTGAACTTGAAGAGATTTGTATAGTGGATAATTAATGGCTTCGCTGGCTTCGCTGGCTCGTGTTGCTTCTTAGTTTGAACTTGAAGAGATTTGTATGGTGGATAATTAATGGCTTCACTGGCTTCGCTGGTTTCGCTGACTTGATCCATAATTGTTTTACTCAGTTAACTTTACCAACAATTAAATTACAAGCTCTCAATAGTCCTCTTAGTGATGCAAATTTAATTTGAAATTTTTTTTTTGGTTGTCCTATTCATGGGCCAATGAATGGCGGTACCATTCATGGAACCGCCCTGTCCATGGATGGTACGACCCGTCCATGGATGGGCCGATTTCACGAATGGGTCAGAACAAGTCATTGGTACCGATTTTAACTGTGGCAACTATGGCAGTACTAACCTGCTGTCCGGAGCCTCGTATGCAAAAGCCGAAGGGGTAACAGGACTAGGTGAAGGGAGGCGGAGAATGGGGTCGATGAATGGTGGAAGGTGCTACTTTTCAACTTTGACCACGGCTGTAGTAGCAAAAGTGAAGTCGTATGCCGAAGGGGTAGGCGGGGAGTGTGGTGATGGTGAGGAAGCTAGCACTCTACCCGATTCGATGATCTGAATGGCTGCAAATAAGCGTGCGAGAAGGAGCAAAGTATCTTAAGAGAAAGACTCTCGAGCGGGGCTCTCAAAAGTCTGTGATGTGTTGACGAGAAGAAGAGAAAAGCAGGACCCACTTTCTAAGTACTCAAGTACCAAAGCTTCAACCCGCGGGATACGTTCAAGCAGCAAAGAGTGCTAAACTTTGGCAGCAGAATGTAGCAAGTGTGGCTTAACTGTGGCTTCTCACACAACTTCGAATTTTTTGCTTCAACTTCAGCAATAGCTTTCCCACCACCGCCATTTATTTATTATTGTTGGCAATTGCGTGGAATAATAGCTCCATGCCCTCACTTAAACCAAAATAAATTGCAGTTGAGAAAAGCGCGATTCTGTGTAATTAATCCAAACAATCCCTAAAAACCGCCGTATGGCAACCGCAATAACTCTCCACCACAACCAAATAAATTTATTCAAAAGAGAAGCGTTCGGCCAGAAGTATCTGAAGCATAGCCTGCTCTTTTCTGATTTAAGGCTATATTTTTTGTTGGCGAGTTATGGTATTTTAATTCGCGACTCTCTTAACAAATTCTCTCTACTCTAAGTCCCGTAAGATCCTTGTTTCGCTGCTGGAACGCATCCCCAACCCACCACAGATATCTGGCAAGGCTAGGCACTGCGGGTGGCTTTGTTCATGCTGCACCACCACGTAGACTCTATGTGGGGTAGCTGAAATTTTTGGAATTTTGAGGTTTTAGGAGTGCGTTCCAGTTGTCGTTGCCGAGGAAATGAAAGCTGGCTTCATAAGTGAAAACATCGAAGTGGGTGTCGAGAAGGTCGTTGGTTAGGATACCGTCGATGATCCCTTTTGCAATTTCAGTACTCGAAAAAGTGACGACCAGGATGAAGACGCTAGTGCCTTCGTTGAAGAAATCGATGAACTGGTAATCCAAGAAACCCAATGCGAATTCATCAATCTTTTCGCATCCTCTCAGTGCGTGAGCAACCTTGCCCCGGATACCAACCCACTGCTGCCATACATTGTTGTCTTCTACAAGAAACAGTGAAACAGGCACTTGATTGGCTGCCCAGATGTCTTCTGGCAAAGGCACAGAGGTCTCAATACCCATGTTCTCTGCAATAAGTTCTTTCTTGGTCCCGTGTTGTGCTTCGTAGGGCTTTAAGTCGCTGGTGCAGCCTTATAGCGTCAAGTACCGTATAAACTGCGTAGCAAAGGAATAGATGGCGCTGAATTTAATTAAGATTCACTAGTTGAGAGAGCTCGATAGTGAAGTGGGTTTAACTTTGCTTAACCTTAACCGTTTAATTCTCTTCTTTCATACTTAGGTTACCTGTACACAAATGAGATTTCCGCAATTGATTAGCCAAAGTCTTCAATTTGACTCGTTATTGGGCGCCCTAGCAGTCACACTGCCAGGTTTTACCCAACTCTGAATTCCGTCAATTCGGTCACGTGATTTATCGTATTGAAGGTAACATGATTTTAACTGATATTGGGTTTAGGGTTTAGGGTTTAGGGTAGAAGGGTTCCGGCAGTACTCTCCAAGTACACTCTCCTACCACCGAGCACAACGATCCCCCGTCAGAAGAAATCCTATTCAGGATTCTGCCCACTCTTGGTTATTTGGATGGGAAAAAAAGCATCACGTATGTACCTCAATCAAATTCCGCCTCATCTAGTCCCAAACTCCCTCCATGTTTCACTCCTTCCTTTTAAAGTAGCGAGTAAGAATATCGGTATACGTACCACGACTATACCGGAGCTTGCTCGGCAGATTGGAGGTAAGGACACTCACACCATCTATTTTCTCTAACTTGTTAGGTTATCGGAGACTCATTGAATTTACGAGAACAGTAAATACTTTTAACAAGTAATCCATCGCCGGCTGATGGTGCAGTAACACATACGAGCAAAAAGATATGACCACCTAATTTATAAAGCAGGGAGGGCTTGGTACTAGGACAACTAGAGAATATTCAGGGTTAATACTAATCTAATTTCTTGATCCTGATACAAATAAAACTTGCTATACTTATATCTAACCTCCTCAACTTCGCAGATTCATGTTCAATTCCTTATTGAATAGTACACCGCTTTTTCTTTTCGTCTAACAACTGGCAATCTCTACACCGCTTGTGTTTACACTTGTCATTCTGACATTGCATCACATATCCAATTGCCACGAAAGCCCAAACTTTTCCACATTTGCAGCACCCCCAGAAACTTGCCGAGCCCGCGGGTTTTGAGCTTGAAGAACTCATGGTCGAACTTTTTTTCGTTGGTGTTATTTGGTTGGAGTTGGTTGTTTGTGGGGAGATGGAAGGATGGAAAAGACGTTAGGTAAAAGGGATATTGGATAAAGAGATAATAAATATAGGTATTTAGATAGATGGGGTTGTTTAGATGAGCAGTTTATTTACGAGGAGATAGAGGAGGCAGCTGTTTAGATGAGTTGTTTGGTTGTGAGGAGATGGGGAAGTCAGATAGGAGGGTCGAAGGGATATACCTGGGGAGAGGGTCCATGATGAAGCTGCCAGATTAGTGGTAATTTTGAGAGTCGGACCAAGTTGAAGCAGCCAAAGTCCTATTGGGCCGTGACTAGAGAGTCGAAGTCTGTCTGTCCGGCGGGCGGTGTGCGGTCATGTATAAGTGCGAGTGAGGGCGAGGTGACAGAGTCAAATGGCTGTTTGGGCGATTCGAACGTTTCTTGGGCTTTTTTATTTTGGTACCGGTACGGGATGACGACTTGTTTTTGTCGCTTCCGGTGTTGAGCAAGCGTGCATGATGGCGGGAGTTTTAATTCATGTATCCTTTTTCCTTTCACCTACCAAAGTACCTATAGCTAAGTGCTATACCAAAAGACCAGTCTTTCGCCCGACATAGTAGTGGGGTCAGTGTCTATGTTATTCCTGAACTCTGTATACGTAATGTCAAGGCAAAGTCGTCGGTAATGCCGCAGCAATGCGGACTCAAACACGGAGATGTTTTCGACTCTGGTGCTCATGTTCGCCGCGGACCCCGTGTAGCATCCGCGCAGCCTTATCCGTCATGCTTGCCGCCATGCATGGCTCCGTAGAAGTTCCTGTCATGGGTTGCCCGCCACGCTATGCTACCCGCCGTGCTATGACCGCCAGTCTCCTTACATGTGACAGGACAAGCGCGAGCGATAGCACGGCAGTCAGTCTCCTAGGGGCGGGAATGGGACCACCGGCAAGTTTAAGATTAGGCCTGTCGCACACGACAGTTGTCTTGGGCATGGGCACGCCTAGCCATGTAAGATTCGCAGACGCCCACGTGTGGGGTGCCGGTAGCTTCATGATCGCCATGCTACTGCACGAAGGCTATGTATTTAATCACAATCATAACCTGCTGACTTGGGAGTTTGAACTGAGATGTGCTCTACTATTTTCAGAACTACGATCGACCCTATGGTGGTAGAAAGAGACGTTTGATCTCCATTGGCTACAAACATGTCAAACGACTGATGGACGGCTGAGTCTTTCTCTCAGGCTTATGAAAGATTAGCAACTGTCTAATTTTATAATTACCTAGTGGTCGACTATTATTGTTAGTTTTTATAATTGATAGAATCGAGGAGTTTATTTGCGTATATGCAGCATCAAACGAGAAGCCTGACAGCGAAGCGGCCGGGCAAACACCATAATTTACCTCCTAGAAAATCTCACCTTAAAGCTACAAATTCAGCGAGGAAATTCCGTTTGTTTGTTTGTTTGTTTGTTTTAATCATACTGTATTTACTCTACTTAGAGTATGACAGCCCTTATCCCCTCCGCCTCCGGGCGATCCGGCTAGGTGGCGGAGCTCCCCATCCGCTACCCTTAATTAGGAAATTCCGTTTTGATCAAGGTCCACCCGGGTGTGAGTCTGGGATGTCGCATCTTTATGGGTACTCTACATGTGCTGAAGTCAGACGCTAGCCCTGGGAACGAATGCCGGCATTCCATAAAAGATTCACCAGAATCGGAATACTCACACGTCCATCTAACAAAACGAATCCTGGTGCATCTACTCTCGTAATCGGCGAAGCCCAACAAGTGCTTCAAAATGTAAACTTAACTCTGGTTTGACCAAGCCAACACCGCTCTCACCCAACACGATCTTAACTGCTTCCACCTACTAGTAGCTTTGATTCTAGATTATATTCTTCTAACCGGCGCCGAACTCTTATGGGATGGCGGTGGTGTGTTGAGAGCAGTGTAAAGTGATTATCTAGGTATTGTACACAGTCTAAAGATCTAAGAACGAAAGAAAACAATCTACTTATATAGAGAATGAGAGGGCATCGCCAGATGCCGAATATCATACCCAGCCCAAGTGCTCGAAGCGGAAATGCTCGGCCCGGAAGTGCTCAGAGCCTGCGCCATGGCTTGGTGGCTTGATGGCTTGAGGTCCGGAACTGCTCGGGGCTGCCACTGAGACATCACTGAGTGACGTCAAATGATCCTGGGCTAAACTCCGAGTGACGTCAGACAACTACTGTCAACATGGTGAACGTTTCTCAAGAAGCTCCCGCATTCGCAATATCTATCTTTCCCCACCACAGACCCGAAGCTAATGCCCTTTCCCGTCAATCTCCTCCAGCATCAACCGTTCGAATATGCTACACTATGTCTCTGGGTAACCACTATTGTGTTTGTAGTAATGACTGTGTGTCGATGTCTGGACTGGCTTGGGTGGAAGATTGTTACAACTGGGATATTGCTTCCTGGCTTTCTCCTGGCCTCTAAGTTTGTTCTTCTTCCTATTCTACTGCCCCTGCCATTTGCAAACAAAAAGTGGCGCAGAAAGAAGGACCTAGTAAGGGCCGACGAGGTTCGACTGCTTGGGGGTTACTCGAGGGCAAGAGAATATTTAGGACATGGTTCGTCGAAGGTGTGTGCTGTGGAGTGAGAAAGCGCAGTTGTCTCGGGGTCGTGACAACAGCATTACACCTCCGCAATGCCGCCTGCGACATCGACACGTGCACTGTACCTTATACGGGCAACACCGGCGTCTGGCTTCGCAGGTATCACCACTCTTTCAATACCCCCCCACCATGGTTTCTAGTCTATCTATCTCCTACACACTGGGTTTCCTTAAATTTGGTTCCAGTGAGTCATCACTCACATCAGAGGTCCAGCCAGCCAATCAGCGGCTTTGCCACCCTGCGATCTTTGCACATATACTACGCCCAAAAGGAAGTGGAACCGAATTAAAGGAAACCGAGCGTATAGGGGATAATGGGCTTCTATTTCTTTCTTGATCTCAGTTTGCTTTTGGTATGACTGGTATGCTACCTGCCTCTGGATACGTTGCGTTTGTGAAAATGACACCTGTTGTAGGGCTTTCGGGATTCACGAGGCCTTTTGCTTGCTACGCAACTATACTGCAGCAAGCCGAAAATAGCTTCCAGGCTCCCACACCACTCACCTTCCCAGCAAAAATATGGGGTTCAGGCAATATTTATATTTTTTTGTTAAGCGGGATTGGGTGGCTTAAGGAAGTCATTCGGCGTGTAGCCAAAAACTAAGTGGGGAGACTGGATATTGAGTGCCACCACTTGTGTCTCGATCGAGCAATAGACATGTAGATCTCTCAGCTACAGATTATTCCCACAATGACATTTCCCCAACTCTTCGACTACTCTAGTATAAAACATCATCCGGCAATGTGTTTTTCGCGGGAAGCAATCTTACATTGGGCTGATGATGTAAACGTAGCAAACTGAAACCTTGAACCATCATATCTTCCGGCCAGACTGAGCTGCGTCCATTCAATCTCCATGCTAGTATTTCCGCCACCCATATATACCGGGTCCTCAGAATCGATATGAATCTTTTGCAGCCACATGGCTGCAATGCTCGCGATAGTTGGTACTTGGAAATTTGCAGATGTGCCTATTTCGTGAATAAGACCCCGGCTATTTTATTTTTTTTGAATAAAATTCAAAAAATAAAGCGCCTGCGCGCGCGTCCAGCCTCTTTCTTTCAAGACAGATACCCGTCTTGAATGAAAGTATAAGGGCGGCGTCCGGACGACTTGCTTTTTTTATTATATAAAAGTTCTAAGCCTTGGCGCTGAGCAAATATCGTAGCTGGGAGCAGACCTCCCAACGGTGGAAACTGGTTGGGAAATCGGCACCAAACTGCACTATACTGTTTATACCAACTGTTTAAGAATTAAAACTGCACTGCATGCGAAACCAGTTTAGTAAACTAGTTGGAACTAGTTAAACTGTTTGTACTGGTTCTAACTGTTTAATTGAACTGAACTAGTGCAAACTGCTCTATGCAAAGTTGTTGGTTGTAGAGAGTGCATAATATCTTACTCAGCACAAATAATTTTGATATTGTATTGACAATTTGCAGAGCTCGGGCAAGTTAGACCCACTGCAAACAAGTTCGCAGCGGAAAAACGATGTCTAACCAAGATTTCACCCTTCCAGAGTCTTTTCTCCATGTATTTTCTCGCATCCATATTAACCGTATAACTATTAGTGTACTGGTTTATTTTCAAATGCCAAACTGCACTCCACTGAACTGCAAAGTCCTATAAACTGCACTGCACTGCCAAGAACCAACTATTTAACCCATCAGATTACCGCATCCAACCAGTATACTGCTTCCACCGTTGGGAGGTCTGGCTGGAAGGCACCGTTCGACAATCGATCTACGTTTCGCATCGGGCAAGAAAATGTATAGCTGTCGATTCCATTCAGAGAGGTCGTCTACCAAGGCTTCCAGTTTGCGCACCTCGTCGAATGCTCGTGCGCGTCGGAAAAGCGAGATACTGTTAAATATTTTCTTTGGCTTTCCAGGAGGATTTGGTAACGACCCAGGCCGAGCAGCACTAAGGCTGATAGTCATGATTTGAACAGGCGCTTCTTCCGTGCTCTGTGGCATACCTGCCTCTTGAAGTAGCTGAAGTTTGACTGTCAACTTCTCGACTTTTTCGAGAATCTTAACAACGGCCAAAATGGCATCGTAGAACGGGGAGGTAGACTCCTCTAGCTGTGCGCGCCACTTGTCTTGTGCCCCAGAAGAACCTGACGCTGGAGCTGGCGTTACCGGTGAGATTGCGTTTGGACCTATAGCGGCAGCTAGATTGATATTGGCTGGTTGCTCACGATCACTGAGAAGATACAATTCGCGTCAACATTCGTAGAATAGGAAATATTGAAACGAAAGTCGTGACATCGATCGAGTGACATCGTCGCCGAAATATCTCGTTGCCGATATCTTTTGCCAGAGATCCGCACATGACTATTGACATCCCAGGTGCGTGGATCCAATGGTACATGCTCATGAATCTGCAGTGCAAGTCATATGCAGCATGAGAGGAACTTTTCGGTTTATTCTCACAGTACTTCATTGCCCTCTATTGGATATTCTATTTTTCAAGCAAAAAGCACTCCCTGTCTGGCTGCCTATTCTCTGCGATCGATCGATGGATAATAACGTGTAACGCCAACCGATTGGATTACGGATGCCTGGTTACATTCCTAGCTATACAATCGTGCGCATAGGTCATAGTATACACTTGGGTGCTTGCAATTCTTTTCACTTATCACAAATTGAAAATAACGAATCAAATTATGATATACGAGGCGTTGCTAATCAGAGCCAATAGACGCCACTGAATTCCATTATGCCAAGTTAGTGGAATGTCGCACATACAGGAGTTGGGGTAATTAGGCTACCCTCTCGAGCGTTCTTCTAAGGATCTTTTTGAACTTATCATATCTCAATTCCACTAAGAAGGTGCATCTCAACTGGGTGCTCAAGTCACCTTTCTAAGTTAACAACCACCAGAATGCTACTGTCCGACAATCAAAGTTATGATCCCAGCTATGGGTATGAGAGCGGATCCGTAAGTACCGCGAGGGTTTTCCCAGTTACCGGATTGTCGTCTTTTTTTGCTCTGGCTCTCGCTCTTGAGGTTCCAATTATCAGTACGCTCGGTGTGATTGGCGACCAGTACGGCACCTCGACGTTGGGATCGGGTGCATCTTTTCATGTCAACCGCCTAAATTCCGAGGTATAAGCTCGGCCTTCTCAACCATGCCGCAAACATAACGGTTGCGGGCTCCGCAAAGGCAATGGAACACCACATAAAGTCATTCGGGAAACTAGCTACGAAGGTGGCCAAACCTCCGCTGGATCACATGCATTCCGAGACAGAACAATTTGCCGCCATGATCAACGAACTACGGATACTATCACACGCTACTCTTCGCGATGTCGAGCATATCGCCCGCTTGCTTTGTCTTTCGTGGAGTACGGACGAGACGAGACTAGATGGTCCGTGTTGGCCTAACATGGTTGTTGAATGCGCTGACAGTGGGAACCTCTGCCAGTACCTGGGAGCCGTAAGCACCGCGTGGCAAGCCAGGAAGGGCCTCGCCCTGGATGCCTTCAAAGGGGTCCACTCTCTCCATGCGCATCAAATTGCACACTGCGACTTAAAACCGGAGAACATTCTTATCTTTGGTGCCCCAAATAATGAGACTGAAGGGGTGAATTCGTGGCAAAAATTTCTGACTTTGGGTTCTCCATGATCATGTCCGATTATAGCAATAATGCGACACTGCAAAAACCGAGTGGAACATTGGGCTGGATGGCCCCGGAACTGATGCCGGAACTGATGCCAGAGCAAATGTGAAAGCATCCCGTCAAAGTACACCCCCTCGCTAAATCAGATATGTTCCAACACATACACCAAATTTCCCCGTTGGCCAACAGGCCGACCGATATGCCAATTCATAAACTGGGTGAATAGGTCAACCTATACACCAACCGAGGGCACCGACCGAGGTGCCAAGTAGCAGGTTGGGGAGGTACAGTGAACCACCATGGCTTTTCTTCTGTTTAACTTCTACATCACCGTGACTATTACCATGACTATCCTACCTATCTTCTGCCTCTAACTCTACTAGAAATTTTCTCATCTACAACAATGATTACCTTGACTCCTACTTCTGCACCCAGATTCACACCTCTATTAGCATTCCGGGCCCTTCCAGATCAATGGAGAATTTTCATACAGAGGCCATGCTGACAAGCATGATTATGGTAGTCACTAGCCGGTTACCCTGGGCTGGCCTCAATTTGGCCAAGTACACCACAAGCCAACAGGGCTGAATAAATATGTACACCAATGATTCCACCAGTCCAGCAATGGACCAGTCCGGACCGGGTCCGTCCAGGTCCAGTTCAATCCAGTCCGAGTAATTTTTGGACCGGGATCGGACCAATCCCCAATTTTTCTGGACCTGGACTGAACTGGCCTGGACTGCTTGGGACCAGTCCACTCGGGCTGAATCGGCCCGAATACACTGGGAGTTGCTGATATACTGAGTCAACAAATAGACTCATATAGACTCATACATGTCGACTCATCTTGCCATTCGCAAGTCACCATGCAAATCTCACCCCTCACCATTTGCCACTCACCACTTGTTTGGTATGGTTGGGTTTTAGTGGTGGTGCTTGCTAGCAGTAAGCGGGTGGGTTCGTAGTGATTGCTCGCAGCGGGTGGTAGGTATCCCAATGGTCCGGGGTGACTACAGTCTTTCGGGGCCCGACATCGCTGTTCCGTCCCGGGTATGATTTCAGTGCCTTGGTCCATCCGGGGCTGAGATCTACTGGACTAGGGCCCCTACAGGTACCTACAGGGGACCGATGGCTACCGATCCTGATTGTGGTACTAGAAATGGGCTTATATCCAGCTGTATTTCCGGCAGTGCGTTTGAACCTTGTCATAGTTTGCCTAAATATTTGTACTCAATTGGGGATGAAGAGGCTAATAATGGCATGGATTACTCACTCTGGAAATCTCGTCTATGATGTGATTTCTGCTTCTCAAACTGAAGTTTTATGACTGTGTGTACCCTTGCTGCAAAACTGCAGGGCCTATAGTCCGTCCCGTCCGAACAGATTTTGCCCTAGTCTCAAACGGTCCAAAATTCGTTGCCCGAAATTTATAGTCCCATCTCGGGCAGCGCCATGCCCGGGTGGGACGGACTATTGGGATGCCTGGCAGGTGGTTATGAAGTGACGTTGTGTCTGCTTATGGTTGCTGGGATTACTGTCTACCCCAGACCGGGTCCGTCCGGACTGGTGCAATCATTGGTGTACACTGGCCGATCACTTTGCCAATAGATTGACCCAAATGCCAAATCTTCCCGTTGGCCAATAGGTTGACCTGTAGACCAAAAGTTTGACTGCTTTGCCAATCGGTCGACCTGTTGGCCAACGGGAAAATTTGGCGTATGGGTCGGAACATATATAGCTTAGGCCTTATCTTCGCTTCAATTATTCTTGACGGTGTGCACTTCCGGGAGAATGGGTCTCTGGTCCCGAATCCAACAGAACAAACCAGAGTTTCTCCGGACAGTGCGCGCGCGCACTGTACAGCGATTATTTAACCTGTTCCCAGCAGCAATAAAATATATTTCGCTAAGCACCTAACCGCACAATAACTCCGCAACACTCGTTTTTGAGGTGCCAACTCGGCGGAACCTGTGCACAGACCAGAGTAGTCCCCATGGAACTTGTCACTACAAGAGTTCTTTTAACCAGGTCACCATCTTTGCATTGCAATATTTATAAAATTTGATGGGGTGAAAAGCGGCTCACCTCGGGACTAACTCACTATCCAACCAAGACTTTTTGCCGCGATGAAGCGCGTATTCCACATTTAATTTTTTCATCATTTGTCCATAATGCAAAAACTTGTAGCCAGACATAAATACTGTGTGGGCTGATCCTTGTACTAGAAACCCAGAGAACAGACATGACAAAATCTTGGGGTTATATTCAGGAGAAGATAACCGGGAAACTCTTCTGCTTTGAGAACAATACATAGAGCAAGTTCGATCGCTACCAGTTGCAATGGTGAAACCCATCACGGTGATGATCATATAATGTGATGTGACAGTAAATGCTGGTTGTGAGTCTAATTCAAGACTAAACTGGAATGATTGACCAATATCCACCGATCCAGCCAGGGACGGTCATGAAGCAGCTCTGTCAGTCCTCTAATCGTCCCCGTCTTACACAAAAAAACAGTACTGTGTCTGCCTGGTCAGATGGATGGGATGATTGATTTCACTTCACAAACCACGCACAAGGTGGCCTAATACCTCAATTCCACCACCAGAAAAGTGCCAGTATCAGGGGTCACATGGTGGAGTTTGGCCACCGACTCGACCTCATATGGACATGCGAGTTACTCATTGGCATATATATATCATTCTTTCACTTCAATGTGTTTGTGATTGCTTTTGTGCATTCGCCTGTGCCTTCATATCTGTGTCTCACAGCCGGGCCCATAACATATACACCGCCCTCACATATAAAGATTGGCCAGGACAAGTTTTGTACTTTAATACAAGATGCCTCATGCACTTTAAATAAATGATGAATTTTTTTATACGCGCTTCATCGCGGTAAAAAGGCTTGGTTGGATAGAGAGTTGGATAGTCCGGAGGTGAGCCGGTGAAAAGGGTGTGCAGGAATCACAGGGGTTCCTTCCCCACCCAAAATATACAGCACAACTACCACTGCCCACACCATAAACGGTACACTCTGAATTATCATGAATTGTATTTACCGCTAGGATGGCCATATCTAATACTTTTACTGAAAAATTCTGCTCTTTTTTTTGTGTTGATGGAAGGAAGCGCTAGGAACAGGTTAAATAATCGCTGCGCAGTGCGCGCGCACTGTCCGGAGAAACTCCGAGAACAAACGGCCGATACCCTGGTGCAAGACTCTGCTATGCACTGGCTCTGTTCATGCGCTTCGTCATCAGATGTCGAGTGGGAGCTGGTGCGCGCCATTTTAGGAGCCACGTTAAAGTGGAATCCTCATGATCGTTGCAGTATTATGGAACTCATCGAAAGGTAGCTACTAGTACAATGTTCATACATATTGCAAAGAGACTGAAATTTCCAGGTTGGTTCCAAAGCAGCCCAAAACCACCGAGGACGAATTGATCTCTCCCGATGAGAGCCATTCTGTGTGCGGACGAGGACATGACTTGAAGGAGGGACAAAATAGAGCAAATCTGCCGATCCCCACGATATTCCAAGACGATATGAACGGGGGCTCATATGATTCCATGCTTGATGTATTCCATGAGCATAAGAGCCTGATTCCTGATATAAAATACTCTCTTGGCAACAAATTGCAGAAACTTCCTTCAGAAGACGCTAATATTTCTTCAGTTTGACAACATATCGTTCCGCCCATATCTACTTAACAAATACGCACTTAGCAACATAGTCGCGGATCTGGACCAGTGTTCTCAACCGTCCCGTCCGCCCGTCCTTACCTAGGACGGGGACGGGACGGCAAAACGCCGTCGGTCCTAGGGCAGGACGGAAATGGCACCGTCTTTTTGGAGGAGGACGGTGACGGGCGGTTAGGATGGCCGATGACGGAGTTTTCACCGTCCCCGGCCGTCAACTACCGACATCCATGGATGTTGATTTCTCAGTGTACATAAAACATAATCTCCTCGAAACATCCATTTGTAACCCTTGTCCTGTGCAATTAGGACTCGATGATCAATCATGATTGTAAATTATCTAAATATACTCATGTCGCCGAGTGCTAAGCTCGCCAAGTGATGTGGCTTTAACGCTGCGCAGTCACTGTACCACATCACGGTGCCACATCATGTGGCGAGCTTAGCACTCGGCGACATGAGTATTCTGTAACCGCCCAATGACGGTCGGGGACGGTGGATGTCGGCCGTCCAGCCGTCATTCATATGCTAGGACGGGACGGGCGGTCTTGGCGCCGTCCCGTCCGTCCTGGCAAGATCTCGGACGGCACTGCCGTCCCCGGCCGTCGGACGGGACGGTTAAGATCACTGATCTGGACACAAGAGAAAAGTCGCAATCGCAGCGTCTAACGGAAGCGAGATCGAGCCTGCTCAGATCCTGCAATTCGCTCGAACAGCTCGTCGACATCTGCTGTCCTCCAAAGACATGCGAGTGAACTATCCGAAATTCAATACCAGCTCGCACTTTGCCGTTTCCACGGCTATGGTCAAACTATCAAAGCCGACCCGGCCCGGCCGGTTTCGAACACTGAAGGTAGTTATTGTTGTAGGTGAGGAAATTTCAAGTAGAGTTGAAGGCAGAAGATAGGTAGGATAGACATGGTGATGAACAGCCTGAGGTAGAATAGTCATAGTGATATAGAAGTTAAACAGTTGAAAAACCATAGTGGTTCACTGTGCCTCCCCAACCTGCTACTTGGCACCTCGGTCGGTGCCGTTCAGTTGGTACATAGGTTGACCTATTTACCAAGTTGATGAATTGGCATATCGGTCGACCTATTGGCCAACGGAAAAAATTGGTGTATAGGTCGGAACACATATATACACCTGACCGATGACGGAGCTGACCAGCTGATGGTATGGCATCCGGTAGGACACAAGGCATCACTCTCTCTTGTATATATCTCGAGCCTTTTCCTTCTCTCTCTCTCTTCTCTCTGCATCTTGATCTATACACGCAGTTCTCCCTTCATATTTGCAATATGTGTTGCATATCCGGTGGCAAGAGTGACAAATGCATTCTAGAAGATTCTGTGGACTCTCTCTCTCTTGTATATAGTCCGAGTCTTTCTACTTCTCTCTCTCTTTTCATACTGTACCTTAGTCTATACACGGTTGTCCCCTTCCATATCAAAACAATATGTGTTGCAATAATGAAGGAGAGAACCGTGTATGGATTAAGATACAGAGTGTTAAGAGAGAGGAGAAAGACTCGATATATATACAGGAGAGTGAGTCCACAGAATCTTCTAGAATGTATTTGTCACTCTTGCCACCGGATGAGCAACAATATGTATTGCATATACAGGTCTCAGCCGGAGATGAGCCTCGTATGGCCGGAGACGGTGTCTTGTATGGCCGGAGATGACGGAGTGGAGATGGAGACGGAGACGGAGACGGAGCGGAGCGGAGACGGTGATGTCTGGTATGTCTGGAAATGACTGTCGACTCTGATACTGGCTGATGGCATTCAGCCGTACTTGTACTCTCATACATATATGGCCTTATGGCCCTCTTGGATAATATACAATTAAGCTTCTCTAGCATCACTATTTGAACAGGTTATGAGCCCGGCGCCCGCTACTATCTTTACCTTACAATCTTATAAAACCCAAAAGAACCCTAACCCACTCACAACCATCCCTGCTCAAAGCCGCAACACCATCACCATCCATCACTCTCCATAAAGCCACCTTCCTAAACTTACAATATGCCAAACGAAACATTCAAGACCGAACACGGCGAAGTGCCTATGTTAGCTGAGAATAACTACCCGGTCTGGAAGCAAAAGGTTAGCCGAGTCCTCATCGCCACGAAAGCCTACGATATCATCACCGGTGTCGAACCCCTCCCTGTCGGTAACGGTGTCGCCCTACGCCTTCTGCAAGAAAGCTGGCATGACCGAGCCAATAAAGCGATAGCACTGATACACCTCGGATGCCGCGATGAACTCCTTCCACTCATTGACGATATCGACGATCCCGTGGAGATGTGGGAAGTGCTCAGGGAACGACTCGACAATGCCACAACGACACTCGGGCGAACCCAAGTCCTGCGGAAGTTCACTGCCTCTTGACCATCGCCAGACGAAATCGTCACCCAGTACTTTACCAAACTTATCGCCCTCCACAAGAAGCTGATCGGCACCACCGAACAAATCACCGATGACGCCATGAAAACACATATTTTCACCACCCTAACTGAATTATATGGAACAACCATCCAAATCCTCAAACAGCGGATCTTTGCCCCTGCGGCCCAGCAGTGTATGGATGTGATACGAGAATACGCTGAACGAGCGAGCCTAGCCAAAGAAATTGGGGATGCATCCACCGGAGCGGCTCTATATTCCCATGGCGGAAATCGTGGCCATGGCCGTGGCAGACGAGGAAATGGACGTCAGAAGAACAAATGCACATACTGCAAAATGGACAATCATACCACCGAAGCGTGCGGAAGGAGAAAGCGCACTGAAAATGACACAAACAATGGCGATACAAACACCTCCAGAAACGACGAGCAAACTTGCTACTACTGCGGTCTTCCAGGACACTTCAAGTCCGACTGCATCCACTTCAAATGTGCCCGGGATCAACGCAGCAAAGTCAATAAAGGCAAAGCAACCGCATCGCTTACCACCGCTGGAGATCGCGACCTGCTCTGACTAGCCGACAATGCAACTGCACTCACCACATCCTCCGCTCCAGCTGCATGGGTCATCGATTCCGGAGCATCCCATCATATGTGCAATAACCGCACCAGATTCAACTCAATAAAGAAACTTCGTCAGCCAATAGTCATTGAGCTTGGAGATGATAACAAAGTTACAGTAAGCCACCATGGGCTCGTTAATGTTTCACAGGAGTACGAAGTCAATGCTCTCTACACTCCCACGTTCCGGCTCTCTCTTCTCTCCATCAATCAATTGGACACAGCCGGATACACATCCACATTAGGACGCGGTACGTGCTCCATATCATCTCCATGAATCACCATCACCGGCAATCGGATCAATGATCTCTACATTATATCTCCCGCAACTGCACTCACTTCGGCAGTACCAAGTGTGCCTACCAAGTCCACATCAAGATGGAGGAAGAGGAAGAGAGAAAGAGCACCACCAGGCGAACATACCACTGTACTCCCAAAGCCCACTGAGAAGCCTCTCACAATCTCAGAATCACGACTGTGGCATTGGCGCCTAGCCCACATTCATCCAACTGCCCTACGATCTCTCATTGATGGATATACGAAAGACGACTCAATGTGCACATCATGCATCCAAGCCAAGCACAAGCAGAAGATCATCAAAGTCAAGACAAAGCGCACTACGAAGCCATTCGAACTCGTACATTCAGATGTGTGTGGACCATTCTCCACGCCCACCTCCGCTGGCCACCGCTACTATATCTTATTCATCGACGATTATTCACGCTACACCTCTGTTTGGGTCCTCCCAAATAAGAAATCCGAAAC
The DNA here is from genome assembly GCA_015178995.1 of Trichophaea hybrida. NCBI lineage: Eukaryota > Fungi > Ascomycota > Pezizomycetes > Pezizales > Pyronemataceae > Trichophaea > Trichophaea hybrida. The sequence goes on from WHVE01000602.1 coordinate 64,943, forward strand.
ATACACCTCAGCCTACCAATCGTTCCAGGCCCGAGTTGACTCCGTGGGCTACGAAGTTAAATGGTTCCGATGCGATAATGGCCGCGGAGAATACGATAACAAGACCTTCCGGCTGGTGCTCGCTGCTCGTGGTACAACATATGAACCATGCCCTCCCTATGCTGACCATAAGAATGGGGTTGCCGAATGCATGATCTAGACCATCACCGGGAAAGCACGATCTATGATGATTGACTCCCAGGCGCCAATCGTTTTTTGGGGTGAAGCAGTCAATACCGCAGTCTACCTCCACCAGCGAACTCCAAACGAAGGCCTAACGAAAAGAGACGATCGCGACGGCTATCAAGCACCATACTCAACTCCATATGAGATGCTGCATGCATTTGGCAAGCCTACTCACGACAATGACGGCAATAAGATATCGTACAAAGCCCCTCTTCACCATCTCCGATGATTCGGCTGCTATACCAGTCGACTTATCCCTGAACTGCAACGCCGTGGAAAATTCAGCCCAAGATCCAAGCCATGTATGATGGTCGGTTACGTGCACGATTCGACTACACTTTGGAGGATATGGGACCCGGCATTCCAAGTAGTAAGATCACAATCGGATGTCATTTTCGACGAGGAGAGGAATGCCTACGCTTCATGCCTACACGGAGACGAAATAGACATCTTTGAGCTACCAGAGGAGACGGAATACATTGAGGAAATCGACAGTGGAGATGGACTTCTCCAAGCACAAGACATTGAAACGGGTGGAGATGGACTTCATCAGGAAAAACGAAAAGTACGTTGCCGAGCTCTCTGACGTTGTCGAGCTTGACAACGAAATGTTTGAATTTGAGTTTCAAAAACTCTGGGCGAGCAACGCGCTCGATCGCACGTGTTGTCAAGCATTCATAACGAATTCACCACGTCTTCATGAACCTGGTTCCATTGTCGCGATCTTCGCCAACTCTTCATGAAGTATTCACCAACTCATCATCAACGCCAAATATCTCCAATAACACAACCATTCTTGTCTATTCCTCATTGAAGATTCTACTCATGCAAAAGCTTCGGTTACTCGTCACGAAGCATTCATCAACCATCGCCAACGTTGTTAACCTCTTGCAATTGGGGTTGTAATTCTGAAGTTCACGTTCGACACATAATCTCTCCATTCTTGCCAGTCTCAACCGCGATAATAATATTGTCACGCTTTACAAGCTCGGTAATACGAATGTGAATACAAAGCTTATAGCTCTTGAAATGCTTGTGCTCCTCGTTGTGACGCGTAGCATCTGCTTTATTGAAGCCTTAGTTTCTCACGATACGATAATTTTCAAGATTGCCAAAATCCAAATGCTTCGATTCAATTTAACCCCATTAAAATCCTCCGAGAACAGTAGCCACAATAACAAGCAGATTACGCGTCGATACGAGCAGGAACGGCAATAACAAGAGAAACAGCAGCGGCAGCGACAGCAAAATAACAAGCAGATTACGCGTCAACATGAGCAATAACAAGAGAAATTCAGCACCAGCAACAGCAGCATCAACATCAACAGCAGCATCAACAATAAAAACAAGCAGATTATGCGTCGACACGAGCAGGAACGACAATAAGAGAAATTCAGCACCAGCAACAGCAGCACCAGCAACAGCAGCACCAACAGCAGCAGCGACAGCAAAATAACAAGCAGATTACGCGCCGATACGAGCAGGAACGACAATAACAAGAGAAATTCAGCACCAGCAACAGCAACAGCAACAGCAACAGCAACAGCAACAGCAACAGCAACAGCAACAGCAACAGCAACAGCAACAGCAACAGCAACAGCAGCTATCAAACCTGGTCATCGGCAAGTGAAGGATCAATGATGTCCTCCGGAAGCGTAGCCTGATCGTCCGGAGGGGTATTCTCATCGTTCACCACAGTATCAGTGTCACTTGCATTGACGTCAGCGAAACTTGTATTCGGAGTGGTCTCTGACTGCTGAAAGAGTAAATGCTCAGCCAGCACCATGCGCTCGTGTATGCGTGCGAATTCCTCGTCAGTGGCAGCAAGGTCCTCGGGGATCCAAGTGAGGAAATCCTCGTCGTGATCGGCCTGGTCGTTCCAGCCGATGATCGGGATGTCGTCTCCGCGCCCGCACTCTTTCCACTTCGTGCGAATTGCCACTTGTATATTGGAGATCTTTTTGTTGACAGAAGTTTGGCCGAAGGAGTTCCTATTGCCGGAGGCGCTAGGTATAGAGATCTGGTATCAGTGGTGGAGGTATTTCGACCGAGTGGCTAGTTCCGGATGTGAGCTCAACGAAGCCTAGCTTTACAGCTCTACATGAGATAGCACTCGGGCCTCTGGGTTAGGTATGCTTTCTTCTTAGTATATAAGCCAGCTCTTTTCTCTTCTCTTGTACGGTAGACAATTAAGAACCTCAGTCTTCCTTCTAGTTGTTCTCATCAGGTTATGAGCCCTCGTGCTTTCTCGTTCTAATTCCCACTATCTATCGACTTCCCTCGAATTCCATCAAATCAACTGCAGTGATTCGGAACACTCGATAAAGCTCGAAACGATCGGCAGAAGAACCGCAAGCACCTCCGAAAACTTGATTATCTTGATTACTCCCTCCCCCCTACCCGACATGTCGTCCGCATCAGTATCTGTGAAGCTCACCGAACGCAATTATAGGCAGTGGCGAGTTGAGGCCGAAGCCATGCTTCAAGGGCTGGGCCTCTGGAAGTATGTCACTGGCCAAATGAGGGTACCGAGACCTCCACTTCCGCCTCCTCCACCTGCACCTGCTTCCTCCTCCGATGCTTCCTCCACCGGCACTTCTTCCTCCGACGCCTCCGCCTCCTCCTCCTCTACGAGGTTCGTACTCTGCGACCCCCGAGATGCTGACTATGATTTTCTCCCCGAATCCTCGGACTCGGCGTATCTCGGCCGCTTCGAACATTTTCTCAGAGATTGGGATCGATGGCAAATGAATAACGATAAGGCCATTGGACAAGTCATCTGCACGATGGACCCGGCAACCCAAATGCGATTCCCAAACTTCACAGAACCGAAATTACTCTGGGACGCGATAAAGACCGAATTCGAGAAGGCCATCAAGCTCGACGGCAATTACGAAGTAGCGAAGCTTGCTAGCTGTCGCCTCGAATCTTACTCGACTGTGGCCGAATGGCAGGCTGCCCAGGAGTCGATCATTCGAGATCTTGCAACATGCGACATCCAGGTTACCAAAACTTGAAGAAAGTTCTACATCACTTCGAATCTTCCCGTCACCCAGGAGTGGACCAATTTCGTCTCAACTCTCGCATTATCTGGAAAGGCCGAGACCTCAGCGGAAATCATCACGCACCTCCTTTCCTTCGAAGCCAAGCTCCGGCGAGTGCGTGGTCTGGCCCCTGATGCGGCCTTGTTTATTTCAAAGAAAGGAAGAGGCAAGGAATCGAAGACTTCCACAGCGAATTCAGTTCAGGGCCAGGCCAGTCGGAAAGAAATTACATGCTACGGCTGTGGTGAGAAGGGACACATCAAGAGGAATTGTCCCAATAAGGATAAGTTAGTTCTGAGCAAGAAGAGTGACGCTAATATGGCATTGGGAACGGATACGGAGTCATTCCTCTTCTCGATGGTTACGATAAATATGGCGTCAACCTTAGCCTCGAGTGATTACTGGATACTCGACTCTGGAGGTACGAATTATGTCACCGGGAACCGACATCTGTTCGAGTCAGCAAGCTTCCAGCCGATGGCCAAAGGGGAGCACCGAGTCAAAACGGCAAACAATAGTCTGGTTGATGCCAAGGGCTCTGGTACGGTCTCCTTCTTTGTTGAGAAGCCCGGAATGAAGCCGGCGAAGATAACTCTACAGAACGTTTTGTATATCCCAGAGTGCGGCAAGAATAACCTCCTCAGCATCACCCAATTAATCAAGAAGGGAGCCAAATTTGAGTTTACGGCTGGAGGAACCACGATCAGTATAGGATCGACAGTCGTGTGCCATGCATCAATCAATAATGGCCTCTTTATGCTCCGTGCGATGTCCTCAGTACCGACCTCGATCCCGACCTCAACAACGGCCCTGGCCTCGAACTCGGAAGGGGAGGATATGGTATATTCGAGCATTCAGGAAGTGGTAGACGACAAACATATTCTCACATGGCATACCCGGCTCGGACATCTCTCCCTCCCGGCGATCAAAAGGCTTCCAAGTATGGTTTCGGGCATCCAATTGCACTCCAAGGGCCCTTCGAAATGGGTATGCGAGGCCTGTATAATGGGCAAGATGTTTCGGCAGCTATTCAAGGCCATGAAGCCAGAAGATAAGGTGAAATCTCGACTACTCGAGCTGATACATTCAGATGTTATTGGGCCAATGCCTACCCCTACGATGAGAGGCTTTCGATACATCATAATGTTCACGGATGACTATTCCAGATACACCGTGTGTTACTTCATGAAACAGAAATCCGAAGCGCCGGCCCGGTTCAATGATTACGTCGCCATGGCAGAAAGACAGCATCCGAATTCAAAGGTATGCCGCATTAGAGTTGATGGGGGCGGGGAATATGAGAGCAGAGAGCAGTTTCTAGAATACTTGGCCAAAGAAGGAATCATTCGAGAAGTATCAGCGCCATATTCACAACAACAGAATGGGCTCTCTGAACGAAATAACCGTACGATTATGGATCCAGCTCGCTCAATGCTGAAACACGCCGGCATGCCAAATAAGCTCTGGGCGGAAGCCGTGGCTACAGCTGTCTACATCAAAAACCGAGTACCGACTCGTGCAATCCCGAAGACGACCCCTTACCAACGATGGACCAAGGAAAAGCCAAATATCGCTCACCTACGAGTCTTTGGATGCCTGGCTTATGCGTGGATACACGGAGACCTGAGGAAGAAGCTGGATAACCATGCCTACAAGTGTATCCTACTCGGCTACTCGGATGAAACCTCGACCCAGTACCGTGTGATGGATGTCAATTCGGGCCAAGTCTTCATGGCCTGCGATGTTAAGTTCAACGAAGTCATACTCTACCATCAGCTCCTCAAGACCTCAAACCAGCCCAGGATTATCCTCGAACCAGCGGAAGAATCTCCGAATGACCCACCTTCTCCAATCATCCCAGCTACGAAGCCACTTAAGTCTATTGAGCTGCCAACTACGGGCCGAATCATACCCTTTGATGATTCAGATGATGATTCCTTGTCGCCTCCACCAAAGACTCGAGAATCAACCCCGACTCCGGCCCCTCCAAACAATCGAATGGTTCAGGAACTTAAGAGCAATATGAATTGGAGTGGTCCCGCCTGAAACTCTCGGACTAGAGGGGGTGGAAATTCGGATTCGAAGATAAGTATAGCCATGATGATTGAACCTGGCCCGAAAACGTACAAAATAGCTCTTAATGCCGATGATTCGGAACAGTGGAAAGAAGCTATCGGTAAGGAAATGGCATCGATGGAAAGTCATGGAGTTTTCACCTTTGTGCAGAAGGTGCCGAATGGTGCTAGCATGATTGAAAGCCGATGGGTAATGGGGAGGAAGTTATTAGCGAATGGTCAAATTGATAAATGGAAAGTAAGACTTGTTGGTCGAGGAGACCTTCAAAAACCCGGAGACTATAATGAAATCACATCTCCAGTTATTGACTCGGCATCGATCAGGCTAGCTCTCGGCCTTGCAGCAGAATACGATCTAGAGATAGCCATACTCGACATTCCGACGGCATTCCTCGGCTGCCCCCTCCATGAAACCCTCTACATGCGGCTTCCGGAAGGAGAATGGCCGGATCCACATGGTCGAGCCCGCCCGATAGTCAAGCTGAATAAAACCTTGTATGGCATCAAGCAGGCAAACCGGGAGTATTTTGAGGAAGTCTTTGATTACATAGTTGATGAACTGTGCCTCCAGGCCTCGATTTCGGCCCCGGGTCTCTTTTTCGGTGGGAAACTTGGTAACTCGCACGGTATCCTTGTCCTTGTATATGTTGACGATATTATGATCATCGGCTCTTCGGCCCTCGTGGCCTCGATCTCTAGCCGGCTGTATGACAGATTCAAGGCCGGAGGTCAGGTTCCTGTTTCCGACACCTTTCAGTATCTTGGAATGACGGTAACTTGGGACCGACAGAGGAAGTCAATTGCCATCGACCAAATAGGATACATCAAACGAATACTCGACCGTTTCGAGATGACCGACTCGAGAACACGCATGACGCCAATGGAGATCGGATACAAGCCTCACGTAATACAAGCTAATGAAGAGCCCTTCGAATCCGGAGTATACCGGAAGGCTATCGGATCCATTCTATATGCTGCACTCGGCACTCGGCCAGATATCACGTATGCCGTTACAGCTCTCGGCAGATATGCGGCGCAGCCCTCCACACTTCATTGGGAAGCAATCAAACACCTGCTCCGATACCTCAGAGGCACTACCGAATACACACTTATCATCTACGACTCGGACTCGGCTAGAACCAGCCTCGGAAGGGACCACGACTCGATTACCTGCTTCGCCGATGCCGATCCAGGAGGAGAAGTTGACTCCAGCAAGTCGACCTCGGGAATCCTTATATACGTTCTTGGATCCTGGTTATCTGGAAATCCAAAAAGCAGACGATCGTTGCACAGTCGACCATGGAAGCTGAGATGATTGCTACGGCATATGGAAAAGTACAAATTGATTGGCTTCGGGATCTTACCTCGGAAATGGGCCTTGGGATCGGCACTTGGAAGATATTGAACGACGGTCTCAATTGTGTCACGACTCTCAATTCGGGAAATTTCCAATCCGATAGCAGGCATCTTCGACTTCGGTACCATTCGATTCACGAAGCTATCGCCAAAAGCCAGATCGAAGTTTTGCACGTACCAGGCACGGAGATGCTAGCAGATGCTCTCACCAAGGCCCTCGGAGGAGTGAAACTCGGAGAGTTTGTGCAGGAAGTTGGTCTGCATTAGGTGGTGGATTCGGGCATAGATTAGGGATGACTAGGTGGTGGATTCAGTATGGAATCGGGATGGTTAGGCATGGAATCGGGATGAAGGATTTTGAACATTTTCTTTGATCAGAGTTTTGGATTTTGTTTTGTTTCTTTCGTTTTATAAATTGGTTTTGTTTGGAAGACCTTAGGCCAAAGAGGGAGTGTTGACAGAAGTTCGGCCGAAGGAGTTCCTATTGCCGGAGGCGCTAGGTGTAGAGATCTGGAATCAGTGGTGGGGGTATTTCGACCGAGTAGCTAGTTCCGGATGTGAGCTCAACGAAGCCTAGCTTTACAGCTCTACATGAGATAGCACTCGGGGCTCTGGGTTAGGTATGCTTTCTTCTTAGTATATAAGCCAGCTCTTTTCTCTTCTCTTGTACGGTAGACAATTAAGAACCTCAGTCTTCCTTCTAGTTGTTCTCATCACTTTTTCGCTTGCACTTCTGCCGATGAAGACAGGAAGTCATCTTCCAGACGTTTGAAAGCCACTGCCAAACGCGTGTTAGACTCGCTCGTACAATTGAAATGATACATACAAGCAGCCGGGGAAGTAGGTGAGAAGTCTCGAGGAGGTATGTAGGTTCCAGTCTTATAGGCCGACAGAGCATGCCAGAGCGCCGTCGCAGCGAGGATAACAAAGGTCGGGTTGATCATTCTGATCATCTGCCTATCGGTATTTCCAAGTTGTCTGGTCCCGCCGAAGTAGGTGCTGTAGATAAGCTCCGTTATTTCAGGAGCGGCGAATCGGAAGCGAAAGTCCTAATGAAATATCCGCCATCAGTAGAGTAAATTATGCGTCAAATCAAGGGCAACATGCATCGCGACCCGCACGGGGACAGGTGAACCTATCCTTCTCCAAAAGCCAGCCCACTTTCCTCGACACCTCCGTCTCCGGCTTATTATTCAGCTCATAAAGTGACTGAATACTCTGTTTCGCCCGATGGGCCAATGTACTACGAACCGTAGTGATTTTGGCCAAGCACTGTTTGTCAGTAAAGAACCAACGCGTTTGAACGAAGCACTTACTCTTGCCAACCATTGTTGCGTAGGCTCCATCCCAACATCCCTTGGGCTAATGCTCTTCAAGCTTTTGTGCCACCAGACATGTAGCTGTGCTGTTCGTGTTGCCGGCCCAGCGAATGGGTCCTTGAACAATGTGAAGTGGATGATTGTATTCTTCATCACGTCAAGAATCCTGCCTGGGATGCCGAGGATGCTCGATTGGTCGGTGAATTCAGAGCCTGCAAGAATCCCTGTGATTTCGTCAATCATAGGTTCGTATGTCATGACTTCTCTGAGCGACTTAGCCGCCTGGCGTGCAAGCTTACTATACTCGGCAGGAGAGCGCTTCTAAGTGAAGAACATCAGCATTATGTCAAGTAAATTACTCGTTCGGACAGGGGTCGATTACTTTACGCTTGCGAGTTGCCCTTGTGAGAGCACCCTCCTCCACTTTGTCTGTAACTATTAGTACATTGGCACAATTTGGCACCTGTGCGGGTGGAGTCAGATGCTCCTGTGAAGGTCGTTTCCCTAGAGATGATGTTGAAGGTGCCAAATATGGGACGATGCGCGGGCTCACTTTATTGCGACGCGGCGATTCTTCGTACGGATCGGGGATCTCTACTCTCCACGTCTGGTTGATGGTGGAGGAGGAGGCCGAGGAGAAGGTGGAAGATCGACTTCGGTTGAATATTCGAGAAATTCGTACTCGTCGTCATCATGATGGATTCTCCTGGAGCGACGACGCGGGTGAGGAGAGGATGGTCGTCCTGAGTATCTTCGTCTTTGTGCAGGTTCCACTCGCTGTGACGAAGCGGTGAAGTTCTCAGCTATTATAAGAGAGCATGAATAAGGGGTGAGGAAAGTGCAAGGATAAAGTGGTAGATTAGGGGTAAAGGCATATACTGAAAGAACGAAGAACTCGCTCGTTGCGCTGCAGAATACTCTTGTCCAAACGGCGGCTTTTGTAATCTCATTTCCTCTAGACCTGCCAGGAATATATTCGAAATGATATTATCGCTCAGTACTAAATAGGTAGTCGGTGAGCTGGTTGACGTGGAGCTCCGACAACCAGAATGTAGCGCATGGTATCCATTGGTTGATTAGACGATATCGGCCACCAATGCCGAAACCACTCGGTCAGCCGCAAATCATTGTGTAGTTGCATTCCCCATGAGGAATGGCTTAGCATTTGGTACGTATGATGTCTTTGATAAGTCCAAGAATACACTCGTCGCAGCGAAGAACTTCTCCATTGAGATAGCAAAGATATTCTGTAGGTATATTCACTGCCGTGCTATTGCACTTGTATGAAAACTATTTAACGTTCACACTTACCTAGCTGACCAATCAGATTGCTTACTTCCAGCCAAGACATGGACGGCCAGTTAAGGGCATGGATAAAAATAGGTCAATATCAAAACCTCCAAATGATGCGAATCTCCATCGATTGCATAAAAAATAGCATGAGCATCAAAAGATTAAAAACACCGTGTAATTACAGAATTTCCGCGTTGAACTGAAGGAACCATTAATCCTGACAAGAAATACCAACTGACACAAAAGCAATAACAGGACAAAGAACAAAACTAAAAACGCGACCACAAACGCGACCAAAAACTCCATCTTATTCATTATCGCTACCACTGTCATTCAGACCAGTCAGAAATAGTTCCCAACATATAATCCACTCGTTGAGACAAGCGACCTACTTTTTCTTTGGCAGAGAAATTGTTCCCGGCAACGGAGGATTTATAATGTAGGGATTATCATTGAGCCAGGTAACCTCCGACTCATCAACATCAGTATTTGTCCAGTCAGCATAAAATCCCACAGCCCTTGCCCGAATACATTTCAGCATCCGCTGCTGGCGTATGATACGCTTTTGGACGATGATCTCCCTCTTTTCAGGCTCGCCCGGCTCCATGGGAGAGATCGCGGCTTCTCCTTAAATGCACTATCCTCAACATCTTCTTCTTCGTCAATGTCGTACACGGGGATATCTGGAGCCTCAGGAAGAAGTGCTGATTGGTCGAAAAAGGGACGATTGCCTGCGATCGGTGAATCAGGCCGTGCAGGATCTGATGGGTTGCGATGGTACACAACATGTAGGAGCGGATCAGTTAAATGGCTCGCCCGAGCGAGCCACCCACTCAATGCTTGGTCGTCATGGAGAATTACCACCTTGTCCTTCCTTGCAGCCTTCAAAACTCCGTCATCCTCTACCGTAACTGCCCAGATGGCCCGAATAGTTCTTGTCGAATCGGGGATCGAATGTACCAGTGACTGCGTCAGGTCACTCAAGGAGGTCGACGAACCCAAGGAATTCATTGTGACGACGAGGGAATCGTCCTCCCGAGCCACTTATAGGTGAAACTCTGACCTTCTTGCTTCTCGGCCATCTCGGGGGAAACGTATGCAACTGTAATTGCAATCGGTGAAGAACTTTCTGGTGCTGAAACCATTCCCGCGGCTCGTCGGCGCTTTTGCTCGGTTGGCGAGTGGATTCATCGTCATCATCAGCTGACTGCATGTTAGAAAGATCACAAAGAGGGATGAGATTTCATACAAAGTTCAACGGCCCGTTTCTTTGACTTTTTAGATGATTCAAAGAGGCCTGCCACTTGGGCCGATCGGAGAGCCTCCTGGGTGAAATAGTCAAGGGCGGCCATGAATTGTTCGACATCGTCAGTCTGTGCGCCTTTCTTATAACGCTGGAATTTCGCCGTGTGCGGAGTCAATTCCTCGATCGTCTGCACGAGATATTCGAGGAAGTCCGTCCATTTTTTGTCTCCCGTGCCTTTCTTACAATCGATTCCTTTTGCAAGACCATAAGCTCTGATTTGAGACCTAACTATATTATCTCTCCGCCCAGCACTGGCACCGGTTCCTCCAACAGCAAGCGTCTCCGCAACCCACTCAGCATCCTTTATCCCCCTAGCCTTGGCCCAATGTTTAATGTTCTTGGGAGCCATCTTTCGAACGAGGAACTTAGCTCTTCGAAAGAGCAACTAATGCGTGGAGAATACTTACGAAGTTGTGAGATATAAATTTGATCGTGGAGTCAGACAAGAGATTCCAGCGCTCGGGCAGGGAAGTTATGGCTAAGGAGAATGATCGGAAGTATCAGTAAGAGAGAGTATGAAGAGCAGGAAGAGAAGGCTGGAGAATATGGAGTCATTTCGGGGGAGAGATGGGAGATATATATGTTTGGCCGCCCCACACCCACCAGGCTTCTTCTTGAACGGCTCTAGTATTACGATGTCTTACTTCTAGTTGAACGGCTTCAAGAATTATGGGTATTCGAATGAGAGTTTGGTAAAGAGTGAGTTACTCGTCACGATGCTCAAGATGCTCGTATGATCAGGTTCACAGTTATTGGGTTACTCGCCCTTGAATTCTAGAGCAATGACGTAGTTCGGCCTGATGATAGTAGATGCTCCTCTACACTTGACTATATGGTGTATAAGTTACCATCGTACGTTCTTTTTAAGTAAGCATCAGAAGAGATGCATATGAGGTACGAATCTATTCGCCCAGACGAGCAGAATCTTGCGCTCTTACCCTCTTTCAACGCTGTGAATCCGCTCAAGTGATATTGTCATCTAGATATTGTCGTTTGTAGGGAGTTCGTAGGTTCGTGAAGTTTTCTGCGATCGGACCCCTGAGAAAAAGAAAGCAACCAGACCTGACGTTAAAAATCACGTGATGCAATCAATCGGTCTTACGTACGATGCTTTCGTTTGACCGAGTCAATTCTTCGACTAGAAACAGATTCCTTTTACTCAGCCTCTGAAGCCTCATTGATATCATGAATTCCCGAATCACGTGCATGTTCTGTGGCCGAGCGTACATCTATCTAAAGTCATTCTTTACACATCTACGAAATGTTCACGGAGAAAGAGTCCGAACGATCGCGCGAAACACGCTTCCAGATGAGGGCTACATCTTTGAAGACGGATTTATTTTATACCAGAGCAAGATCAGCCCAAGATCGACTTTGACGAGGACGAGGAGCCTAATGCTCCCGACGCAGGATCCGCCTCAAGCGACGAAGAAAACGATCAACCGTGGACCGAAGCGGTGCAGCCATCAGCTTCCCATTCAACAGAACTTCGATCTGAGGGGCTAAATGCTAAGCAACCCGGAAAGCCATTTGATGGTCCGTTTCTTCTACTAGACGAGGAATCTACAGGTTGGAGCCCTTTCTCAAGTGAGAGGGAGTATTGATTCGCCGAATGGGTAGTTAAGAACCGAATCACCAAGACTGCAGTTGATAGCCTTTTGAAACTTGATGCCAATCAACCTTTTACTTCTTCTCACCTACTCTTCAAAAGAATCGATGACATGACCTATGACCTCGGAATGCAAACATGGAAAACCGGCAAGGTGTCTTTCACGCGTTTAAACGCAGGAGGCCTTCCTTCGTACACGCGATTCTTTTATCGCGACCCGATAACTTGAATTGAGTTTCTCCTCCGACAACCGGCTTATAAAGACCATATGACATACGCACCGAAAAAGGAGTGTAACGAGGTGGGTGAACGAATCTACTCCGAAGTCCATACGGGAGACTGGTGGTGGAATCAACAGGTGTGTACTTTATTCTGCTCTTTCAGACGCGTAGCTTTCACGTCCAAGCTGACGAAGCATTTGTAGAATTCAAAACCTGTCGGCAGCACTATTATTCCAATTTTCGGTAGCTCTGATCAGACTCACCTCACGAATTATTCTAGCGATAAGAAGGAATGGCCTGTATACCTGAGCTTGGTAACATTCGGTCATCTGAACGATTCAAGCCAACGAAGAAGTGCTGCGTCACGATAGCGTTTCTTCCAGTTCCACCGAAGCATTCTTTTAAAGGACCTGGCAAAATCCAGGCATTGAAACAGCAACAGGACTATAATCGAGAGGTTCTACGAAGCATCTTCGAGCTAATATTTACGCGTCTGGACGAAGTATCTGAGCATGGCAGGCATATGTTATGCTCGGATGGATATACACGATTGTGCTTTCCTGTCATATGTGCATGGACGGCTGACTATTCAGAGAATATCAACCTCCACTCAATTCAATCCGGTCATTGTCACGTTTGTAAGCACCAAAGGCTTCGTTCGGTAGCGCAGCTTCTTCGCCTGCACCTCGAAGAAACTTTGCTGACTACTTCCTGAAATTGATTACCGCAACCGACACAGATGTCGCTCAATCAACAAGAGATGCTGCCCGCCAATACTTGGACGATCGAGGCGTTCGGCAAACTGAAGGAGTCTTCTGGGCGCTTAAGTCACTCGATTGGGTGAGTCTCTTAGTACCAGACGTGCTTCACACCATCTACCTCGGCATCTTGAAGCATCTGATGGATTGGATAATTCCATTTCTTGAACATCACAATCGGATGGACCGATTTAACCGGATTTGGCATCAAATGTCACCATACCCGGGATTTACACCATTCACAAAGCCATATACTGCAGTTACACAATGGCAAGGCAAGGAGATGAGGATGCTCGGTCGAACGCTTCTGCCACTCTGTGTATTGAGTCTATTGGAACCAAGCTCCGAACAACGGCAACCATTTAGAGACGCCATACTTTGTGTTAAAAGCTTAATTTATTTCCATCTCATGACAAAGTACCACAATCACACTGACGCAACCATCGGATATATGGAAGGTTATCTTGCCAATTTTCACCGCTCAAAAGAAGTATTCGCTCGCTTCCGCGCGACAAAGTTAAGAAAAAGGTTGCAGAGGCGTTGAGGAAACAACTATCAGAAGATTTGAGATTGGGAAGAGAATCGGAACCAGGCTGGAGATCACTGTCGAACGCAGCGAAGACGCGTCGTATCGAGCAAGATAGGCAAACGATTGAGTTCGAAGTTCAAGCAAATCTCAGTGAAGAATCTGATTTCAACTTCGTTAAAATGCATCTCCTAACTCACTTCTCTCATCATATTCGCCAGCTTGGCCACCTATCAAATGTTAGCTCCGAACTTCCGGAGCATGCCATGATGGATATAAAGGCTGCATACCGTATATCAAATAGAAACGAGGCGACCGAGCAGATTCTGCGTACGAACACACGAAGAGACTTCTTTGCATTCCGAAACCTTAATCACCACGCGCAGATGCTTTGTCTGGGCGATAATACAACTCCAAACAAACTGCCTGCGGTTCGAAAGCTGAAGGGCATTCGTACAGACGTCAAGACTCTTACTGAGCTCGCTGCATGGTGTGAATTACCTAAAGGATGGCTTCAAATGCTCATCGCATGGAGTTTCAAACGCTTCAGCGATATCGCGATTTTGTTGACAATGACGAAGCATTTGCTCGCCTGGGCGAGGCGACCTACACTCGCTACACTGCTGCTGCTCTACCGGTTGCGAACTTCCAAGGAGATGAAGAAGATGTACACGTCGTACGATGCACAGGCACTGAACCGTCACGGAAGTTCAAGTGGGCACGAAATGACTATGTATTTCTTCGGCCAAATCAGTATGTAGAAGGAAACTTTTCATCCACTCGGGAAGAATACCAGCGCGTTTAAACTGTCTATTCCTCGCTCAGCAGAGCAAGTTCGGGGTCGTGACTCCTTTAGCACTTGTCACTACTTTAATACCAGGTCCGATCCGTCAACCTTCTGGCCTGTTGACGGTGCAGGAAAAACTCAGCAGGATGATTCCACTCGACGAAGGCCTAACTTCTGCGTTGGATCGCGTTACGTTGTACCTCTCAGATTGATTGAACGAGCTGCCAATCTCATTCCATATGACATTGCTGACGATAACAATAAATGGTTTGTGAATAACACAATTGATTTGAACGCGTTCAACTTGTTTTATGACTAGTAGATCCCTTGACGTGACGAGTGCAGAACGCGCTTATGGAGCCGGATGTAATTGGAAAAATCTTTGTTTATTATCTAAGGTTCGAAAGCAGATTAATATTTTACGATTTTATAATTGAACTACGTGGTGCAACACGTGATCTATTTGTTTGGACGCGAAGAAATTGTGATGAAACAGATTGTGTGAAACAAAAATAATGTAGATATCGTGAAATCAAAATTTAAGTATGAAGCGAGAACTCAATTGGGAAGTTCAAAAACGTCAAAATGAGTTGACAAAGTTGCATGGCAACGAAGAGATCTCTCTGTGCACAGAGAGACTTCAGCGACGAAGCCGCATGATCGCATGCCTCAGCGACGTCAACAACCTTTCAGAAAGGTCATTCGAGTAATTATCGCACGAGCCAATTTCAGAAACCTCGGAAACCCGGCAGAAACCTCGGAAACCTCAGAATTTCAAAAGTGTTTTTGCTGATGTTCTCCATGACCACGCAGGAACCAGTCGAACAGGTGAAGGCCATGGAAGTGGTAATCATGACTGTACTGACGATGATACAGATGAAACCCATCTGCCCGACGCTGACAACCGTCGAAGTCTCCCTGCAAGTACAGGTGTGAGATCACGTCCTCCTGACGAGGAGGACGTACCACCGGTGTCTAGAGAAACCGTCGTCCACAATCGACACCTCCGCCGCGAAAACAACAAAGCCCGCCGAATGGCGGCCATGACCAAGCAGTCATGTCAACCACCACCACGCACCAATCGGATCACAAGAAGCCAAGTTAAGACCTCCACAAACGTACTAATCATCATGGCGAAGGCACTAGCTTCAACATCCATCAACAGCGATCTATTCACATACACGGAAGCCATGAACAGCCCACAACGAGACCACTGGAAACGAGCAATGGAAGAGGAGTGCACATCGATCCTGCTCAATAACACATTCACGACTATCAACTCCCAGGAAGCAAGGCAATTGCGAGTCAATCCAATTGGCTCCAAATGGGTCTACAAACGAAGCACAATCCAGATGGCACCATACGATACAAAGTACGTCTAGTCATTAAAGGCTACGAACAAACGGACTTCGGAGAAACATATGCCCCTGTCGGAAAGCTCACCACCTTTCGGTATCTCATCTCTCTGGTCGGAAAACACGGCTGGAACATCGATCATTTGTGTCAAGGGTTCAAGGCTCGGAGTTCCAGGGGTTATAAAAAATCAAACTAAGACAGAGGTATTGTACGGTGGTGCAGTGATCGCGGGTACTGCGTAACAAGCAAGAGACTCGAAATCCGGAATCACAGAAGTGAACAAAGGTTGGTGCCGAAGCTATTGATTGTTTTGTAGACTAGAGAACGAGTGAAGAACAAACCTATCCTCCGCAAATCCAGCATCCTTATATACAGTTAACGCGACCGTCGTCACCTTTGCTCACTTGTTCCAAAATACATCCTAACTCCACCAAACTATGTACGCAACCCTTTCAACCCGCGGCCTACGCCATAACCATCACGCCATATTTACAACACAACCAACAAAAGCTGATTCCTTCCAACGAAACCTGATTCCAATCAACAAAACCTGATTCCTTCCAACACAACCTGATTCCTTCTATCGAAACCTGTTTTCCTTCGTATTCCCTTTCCCCTTCATCGATCCTTATTCCTTCTTCGATCCTCACTCGACACAACCGTGACAGTAGCTCCCCCTCCCACATGCTAAGTTCCTACGAAGCTGTTGATCCGGGCTTGCCAGGTTGTTCCGCATGAAAAACATCGATTGCTTGAAGTCCATCCACGTTAACCGCCGGTTCCCAGCTTTGTTCATCATAGCCTTTCCACTTGACCAAATACTGCAATTGTCGTCGGAACATCCTTGAGTCGTCGATACGTTCCACTTCGTATTCTTCTTCTCCGTCCACGATAACAGCAGGTGGTGCCGATTCGACTTGTCCTGGCAAGGGATCTTCCGATACTTTGGTTAGGCGGGAGATTGGTTGTACTGGATGAATGTGGAGGTCCTTTGGTAATTGTAATCGATAAGCCCACGGGCTGATAACTTCCGTAATATCGTATGGTCCCAGGTGTTTCCAGTCAAGCTTCTCGCTGGATCGTTGTGTTGTGATATTCCTGGCGTCCATCCAAACTCGATCCCCAACCTCCATCTGCACTCCCTCTCGTCGATGCTTGTCTGCTTGTTCTGCTTGAATATCTTGTGCTCGAGTCATTTCAGCCTTCATCTGTTGAAAGATATCGTTCATTTTCTGGGAGAGGGTATTTGCGTTTACTTCCCTGATATCGTTCCCATTCTGAATCGGATGTTGGCTAAAGGTCATTCTTGGATGGAATCCGTAATTACCGAAGAACGGTGAGCATCCTGTTGTTTCCGAGGCGTGATTGTTTGACGCAAATTCAGCCATTGGTAGCCACTGTGTCCAGTCGTTCTGTTGATAGTTGACGAAGGCCCTGAGATACTGTTCCATAATGGCGTTCATATCGTTC
>WHVE01000603.1:0-82253 GCA_015178995.1 Trichophaea hybrida
TCATGACCTCCGCAATTGTGTGTAATGCCCGCTGCCCAGAATATATTGTCCTCGTGGCGGAAGTCTCAGTTTTTTTCGCTTTGTTCCATCTGCATCTTTACTCTGAGCCGTTGTGCCTCTTCACATGCTCTATAGGCTTCCAACGGATTTGATAAATATTCAACGGTTCAGTGCAGTTGCATTAGCTCCTGTGCCTGCTGTCGAACCGTCACTCCAGGCGACTCCTCCAATCTCCAGGGGCCTTCAGAGCCTCGCACCTTCAGTCTCTTGCTGTTCTCATTGCACTCAAGTGGATTGCCAGCTGTCACGATCGTAGGGGCAAAGCCCATCATCGACATGTCGCCGGAAGTGCCATTCGATGGTTGTACTCCTTCCCTTTCCTCCATCTCCATGTCTCCTCTTTGAGTTGATGCACCAATCGCCTCAACTGCTGTCTTCATGAGGCCCTCTCCTCCCGTGGTTGCCATTGTTCCTGGTTTGGTTTGATCTTCGTGTTACAGACATATGCTCGCTTCGTTGTCGAAGTGCCAACCTTCTCAGACAATCCAGAGGTGCCTAGGATATGATCCCTTGGTCAATTCGCTGCTAGAAATCGATTTCCAGTGTCTGTTTGTCGATTACTGCCGTGGTTGTTCGCTTATTTCACTGTTTCCGTTTGGCCAAGCGAGCCTTGTCACAGTTCTGAGTTTCTGTTTCATATGTCGTCCATGTCCCCGTCCGTATCTTCGTCCATCTCTTTGTCTGTCTTCCTTTCTGTATCCTGCACAGCCATGGCCATAGTGGTGACTGCTGTTTCTGACTCGTACATTGAGTGCCAATCCGATAGATACATATTTGATTTTTTTGATAGGTAATGTTGACTTGATTCCAGTTTCAGACGGTCCATGACTGTATGGGTCTCGGTAGACATGGAGATGATGTTGATGACAGTGTTGAGTTTCAGTGAAAGGTTAGGGTTGAGGAGGCTCTTTTGTTTTGTTTGTTTGTTTATTCATACTGTATTCACTCTATTTGGAGTATGACAGATGTTCTGGTCCAGTCACGGAGGATGTCCCTCCGCGGAGAGACCGGTCCATTCACGGAGTGTCACCCTCAGCGACTGGACTGGTTCATTCGCGGAGTGTAACCCTGCACCCCACCTCCGTGACTGGACTGGTTCATTCGCGGAGCATATATACAAAGTGCTAATTACACTCAATGTCGTGGTGCAACTACAATTGCACTATGCTCAATGTTCTAGTCAGTTCACGGAGGATGTCAGTCCGCAGAGTAACTAGTCAACCCGCGGAATAACTGGGCTCCTTGAACTGACTAGTTACTTCAAGGAGAATTCTACTGCAAAACAACTCCACGAGCTGACTAGTCAGCTCGCAGAGTGTACAAAAATGCCTTGTGCGTGGAATACCTTGCACACGGAGTGTACCTGAATGTTTTGCACGCATATATTCGCATGTATGAATGAGCATGCATACACACTCAAATGAATGCAATTCCTGGCTTGGATGACAGAGACGGAATCAACTGAATGGTGGCTGGCACTACCCGAGGAAATGCTTTCTATGAATCGACAAGTCCACTCAACAACCTCAAAGAGTCCATATGAGATTGTCTTTAAACAACTTATGCCCTATCATCCACAAATATCAACTCAGCGGTCAACAGCTGTTGCAATTGAAAAGCACCATGATACGGACGGTATACCGCTTCGATTCATACATACTCTTTTAGACTCCACTCCCGAATCATTGCCTATTGATCCACAACTGCTTGCAATCATGACTGACATAGGAGATACTCTAAACCAGCAATCATTACTTACTAAGCAGGCGGCTGCTGTCAGTGTTCGCAACTGTCCCATCCATCCGGGATTGGTCAGGACGGGGACGGACGGCAAGAATCCGTCTGTCTGTGGGCAGGACGGAGACGGCGCCGTCTTTTTGAGGCTGGACGGAGACGGACGGAAAGGACGGCCGTCGACGGAGAAGTCTTAGCGCACATAACAAAAATTATACGAAAATAATTTCAATTACTATTCTGACCGTGATGCAAGATCTGTGAGCATCTGCTCCATCCATACCATTTCTGACTCTGTTTCTCCAAAGATTACACCCTCGGCACCCAGGATTTCATTCATTCTGAAGCCTGTAGAACATTATCGGGCTTGATTGGGTTTAGTCTAAAGATATACAGTAACCGCCCGATGACGGTGGATGACGGCCGACATCCGTCCGTCTTGAGTAAGGACGGAGACGGACGGCCTTGGCGCCGTCCCGGCCGTCCTGGAGAAATCTCGGACGGACGGCCGGGGACGGGACGGTTGAGAACACTGGCTGCTGTTCCAGAAGCAATTCAAGCGGAAAATCTACAGAGGTCTCGAGCTGATGACGAGAGAGCAGATGAAAGAGCAGATGAGAGCGCAGAGGAGAGGGTAGACGAGAGGGCAGAGGAGAGTGTAGGCGAGAGGGCAGATGCGCAAACTGGTAGGTAGGGGGATTTTACTATTGATGCCGCTGTCCAATCACTAAATGAAGAGGTTTTGCAATACCAAATGCAAGGTCATTGCGATGGAGCAGAGATATAATAAAGCCAACAAGGTTGAGGTGTTTGAAAATGGTGATTATGTACGCTTGAAGATTCCAGTCAAACATAGATGCTCAACAGATAACAAGCGCATCTTCTGCAGGGTGATTGAGGATAAGCATGGCAATCGTTATGCATTGCAGTGTCAATATGGTGTTCTTCAAGGATTCAAGCGTACCAAAAATATGAACTGCCTCGCCTCTACGATTCCGCATCAACTGCCGGAATTCAAAAAGGGTAGCCATCGAGAACTTACTCTTCGGGAAGCTGTACAGCTTCGGTCCCCTGCAAAATTCATCCATGTATGCTGTGGGAGTAAAGGCAACTGTGCTACAGTGCGTTGTAAGTGTTCCAGAGTGAAAGTCGATTGTACACTTCATTGCCATGGCCGAGAGGGTGGTACACATTGCAAGAATACTGGAGCTTCTGCAGCTCTATCTGTAACATTCAATCTTGCACGGAACACTCAACCTGAGCAAAGACATAATAAATGCGCTGTCGAGCAAATACACAAGGAGATGCTAGGGAGTGGACTAATTCTATATCCGCTGAGGATACCGCCGATGAGAGCAGTGATTTGACAGAACTGGATACTGAGCAGGAAGAGGTCATCAAGGAGGAAGAGGTTACCGAGGAAGACAAGGAAATTGTGGAGGAAGAAGAGACGGTTTGAAATGATGGCATAGAGCATAGAGCACAGTATAACTATAGTGCACCAGGACGTTGAGCGATCGTAGGGATCACGATGATGATGTACAGAGTAATGATTATTTTTGATTGAGTAAATTAGCATAATTGGCAAATATATGTACCGTTCAGTTCACGGATCTGTGAACTGACTGGTTCGTTCACGGACGTCGGAAAGTGGGACTCCGTGAACTGACTATTCACTCCGCGGACTGACATTCTCCGTGAACTGACTAGAACACTCAATATCCTGACTTGAAATCAGCTCTTCTTCCTCGATGCCTTCTTCCTCTACATCGTCCTCTTTCTCCACCTCCTCGCCCACTCTTCGAGACCCTCTTCTTCCTCAATATTTAGTTCTATCAAATAACTTTCGTCGTTTTCCTCTGCGCCATCGCAAAACCGTACGAGTCGCTTTCAGGCTCTTTCAGGCTTTCACTGGTGCGAAAGCAAATCCAGAAGGTGTTAGGACTCAGACGGGAGCCAACTTTGAAAGTATGGCAAACTTTCAGGCATTCCCCCGGCTTTCGCTGCATATTTCCTTTCGCGCAGATACACTTTCATGCTTCCTTGCAGATGAGGCTGCAGCACTGGCCAATATGGAAGCACTAGCCAGCATCGAAAGCTCTGGCCAGCAGACTAGCCAGCCTCCTGGCATGCGGACTTAACTCAACGTCTGAGCTCAACTTAGAGTCCTAGTGCAGTGATATTACTAACTATTGTAGGGTCATCAGTGTCACCACCATGTTCATGAAGATCTAGTAGACTGTCGATTATCACTATATGTTTATGTTCGCACTCAACACTCGTACTCACGCTCGCACTCACGCCGGCCCAATTATTCTGAAAATCAAGCTGCGGATTCCGCAGGCAAATCTGATTCTGAGATCTGTTCTTCCCATGAGTCCAAGTATCGCCATTAACAGTGTTCTCAACCGTCCCGTCCGACGGCCGGGGACGGCAGTGCTGTCCGAGATCTTGCCAGGACGGACGGGACGGCGCCAAGACCGTCCGTCCCGTCCTAGCATATGAATGGCGGCTGGACGGCCGTTGTCTGCCGATGACGGCGTTTTCGCCGTCCCCGGCCGACATCCACCGTCCCCGGCCGACATTGGGCGGTTACAGAATACCGAGTGCTAAGCTCGCCATGTGATGTGACACAGTGACTGCGCAGCGTTAAAGCCACATCAAGTGGCGAGCTTAGCACTCGGCGACATGAGTATATTTAGATAATTTACAATCATGATTGATAATCGAGTCCTAATTGCACAGGACAAGGGTTACAAATAGATGTTTTGATGGGATTATGTTTTATGTACACTGAGAAATCAACATCCATGGATGTCGGTAGTTGACGGCCGGGGACGGTGAAAACGCCGTCATCGGCCGTCCTAACCGTCCGTCACCGTCCTCCTCCAAAAAGACGGCGCCGTTTCCGTCCTGCCCTAGGACGGACGGCGTTTTGCCGTCCCGTCCCCGTCCTAGGTGAGGACGGACGGACGGGACGGTTGAGAACACTGGCCATTAACACAGTACCATCGACTTAAATCCTCAACACCATGGCCATTACATATCGTGAGATTCGGAGACTGAGACTACATGTGCGGGTGCTAGAGTTGGTCGCAGAGTTAGTCGTGTGAATAAACACTGTCTAAAAGTCTATTGACATCATAATTTGTGAATAAGAACTGTAAATCCACTAAGTTAGTAGATTCTCAAGAACTCTCTTTTTATGCCGTGTAACCTTATACTGCTCAGTTGAAGATGCCTTTCATTCATAGCCTGGGGAATCCTCTCGATACTCGCAAAGGGTGGTGAAGGTCGCCGCCAGAGGGTGCAAAAGACTAGCTATATCACTGCAAAGGACCACTTCAAAAAACCAGCTGCGTCCCTTCGATAGACCAGCTGAATCTAGTGCGAAAGAGGTTCTGCGGCGAAATAGGTTTTGCAGCGAAAGAGCCACTGCAGCGAAAGGGCCACCGCAGCGAAAGAGGTAAAAAGAAGTTAAAATCTCCAAGCCTGAAAGGGCGCGAAAGAGAATTCGCAGCGAAAGTGTGTGGAGAGCAGCCAAAAGCCTGAAACCACGTGGTACTTTCAGGAACTTTCAAAGTACGGTCGAGTTTCGCAATGTGGGCTGAATGCAATTGCATTGATTAAATTCAGCTGGATACGGCCAGCTGAGTGTGCATACATGCGTGGGCATATGTGTGCAGAGTATTCACCGAGTATACACTCGGTGAATGGACCAGTCCATTCATGGAGGTGGGGTGCAGGGGTATACTCCACGAATGAACCAGTCACTGAGGGTGGGACTCCGTGAATGGACCGGTCTCTCCGCGGAGGGACATCCTCTGTGACTGGACTAGAACAACAGACCCTTAATCCACGACACCTCCGGGCAAGTCGGCTAGATGGCGATGCTCCACAACTGCTACCTGTCGTCCCCTTCTGACACAAGAAAGCAAAAGGAAACATAAAAAGATTGATAAAAACATAAGAACAGAAGATAGAGACCACCAAACCAAAGACCCCCGAAGAACCTCACTCCACCACTTGCTTGGGCGGGAACTTCCCGACATCAGTAGCAGCCAGGCAGTCCAACACTGCTTGGCAGCACTTCTCCAAGGAAAACTGCTCAGAGATCTGCACGTGTCGGCATCTTCTCACTTTCCAACCCGCTGCCTTCCCCACAACTTTCCAGAGTGCTCGCTGTTGGTTTTTCCACCAGCAGCAGTGGCGCAAGTAATGCTCCTGCATCTGGGCCACCGTCGCTCCGCACCACCAACACGTGTCGTCTTCTTGGTGTCTGAAGTGTTTCAGGTATACTCCTGTAGGCGCATGCCCAGACTTTAGGAAATAGAATCTGGTTGCCAAAGACTTCACACTTGTTATTGGGATAAATCTCTTGCTCCCGGCCTCGCCCTTCAGTCTGTAACCGAAGCGCTTGCTGCATCTGTCGGCCTCCCACTGTGCCTTCGCTGCCGATAGTCCCTCGGAGATCCGTCTGGCTCTATTCGTGGCCAAAGTGTCTATTGCCTCACATACTGTGCATCCTCTGTCATTTTGTGCCGTGTTCGCCTGGCGGTCGGCCTCTCCGTTTCTGGGGACGCCTGAGTGTCCAGGGACCCAGTCAATGATTCCAGTAGTCCGGCGGTGGACCAGTCCGGACTGGACCGATCCCGGACTGAGCCCTACCCCAGACTGGACTAGTCCTGCAAAAAGTCATGTCATGGTCCAGTCCAGACCGGTTGAGACTGGACTGATCCCGGTCTAGACTGGACCGAGCCCTACCCCAGACCGGGTCCGTCCGGACTGGTGGAATCATTGGACCCAGTGGATCACCACTTCGATGCCATTGCCGCAGAGGGCCCTGGCATCCTTGTTGATCACTCTCGCTATCTGCTGCCCTGGCCCTGGTGTGGAGGCTCTTGTAGATCGTGAGGTATAAATAGAGTAGTAGAGTAGAACTTTATATGATAGCGACCGCCGGACTCATAACCTGTTACTTTTAGGAGTTCTTGAGTTGTCTTATCTTATTGTCTACATATGTGGTGAATAACTTCTCTTATATCCTATGGTAAGTATGGTGTCATGATGTCAGGCCGAGGCCTGCAGGAATGCCATCGGGCCGTCATGGTGCCTTACGCCACCATAAGCCCATCCAGAGATGACCGCACCGTCATGACAGATAACGTCGGTCAAGTAGCATATTGCTACAGAACTTGTTACTTTAGATACTTGATTGACTTGATTGTATGTATTTACGAGGCCTTCAAGGCCATATATATACAGTACTCCTGAGAGCAGATGCGTACGGCTGAGTATCGTACCTCTGGCCTCGGCATGCGCATGAGAGGCTGACCTTCTAAGTATATGTTCCGTAGGACTGACGAACCACGTTGGTTCGCGAACTTAGGCCCATTCACGATCTTGTGGAAAGTTCGCAAACCAGATGGCCAATAGATGAACTCATTAAGGTATAAGGCAAACTGAATCGGAGTTAATCCACACTCATACCATCAGAGGTGCTGGCGAACGCAAGTTCTGCTACACTCAGACTTTTGTCTGCCCTGGTTCAAAGTGAACTTGCTGTTGGAAATCTGCTCGTCCGCCCCCAGTATCGCCTGGTGAATTGGAGGTGGTCAATTTTGTCTTATATAGAGAGACCAATAGACAAAGGAAACGGTATCACTTTTAAACTTTCTCACGGTGCTTACTACCATTTTCAATACTTATGAGTGACAAGATGTGGGAATGGGAGCACATTTAGAGAAGAATTCGCCAGAAACATGTGTTAGGTTCGCTAACAATGGCCAGTTCGTGAACTTTTCTGCGGTTTGCAAACTGGACAAGGGGTTTGTGAACATGGCAAAATTTGCACGAACCGGCCTTTGTCAGTTCGTGAACTGGCAGGTTCATCAATCGTACGGAACATATACATGTAACAGAACTTCTGTTGCATATATAGACCTGACCGACGACATGACTGTAAGCCGTAGGGCATAAGGCACTCAACTCTCTTCTATATATCTCGAGTCTTTTCCTTCTCTCTTTGTACTCGATTGCTCTCAACAGTAAAAAGATTTTTGTACAAGGAACTTGGGCATCTCTACATTGCAGTCTGTAATCCTGTTCACATGCGTACAACAAACATATGAAAAAAATATAGCATGAAATAATAACATCACACCCAAGTTGCGATATCGACGGTACCACTGATTGCTGGCTATTTGCTCACTCTATACCCCGAACTGGCGGGACTAGTAACACAATAACAGCAACAGTAAGCTGGGATAATCCAAGACATCCTCCAATGATAATAAATGCTTTGTCTGCAGAATTGAGTCTCCAACCTACAATGCATGCAACGATTATCTGGACTCCGGTAAGACAGACCAGTTGCACGGCCCACTTGGTGCGGTTCCAGGTCTCGACGAATTCGAGCCCCTTACCTCCCTCTCCAATATTCAGTGCCGGATTACTTGGACGGGCAAGTCGACCCAAGACCATAGTCCAATAGAAACAAATTTGAGGGTGAACTGCAACTTTTGTTTTCGAATTTTTGTTTGATGACCAGTATGCACCGCGGATACGGCCTGCGACGCCATAACGAAATCCATCGCTTGCAAGAACATTTGAAATAGTGTCACAGGCTGAGTCGACTGGGTATTTGAAGCAGTTTGCTCTCAAATTCCGGGAATCGTCCGGGACGATGATAAACTTGGCAGATACAGTCAGGATATTGTAAACACTTTGCACTGTTTTTTAGACAAGAGTGTATGCCTGCTAACTTACATTTGTCGGTTGCACCAATTCCAGCTGCCAAAACGAGAACACTCCATGAAGCCAAATCCACCACGAATACTTGGTGTAATTCCGGAGGGAAGATTTCAGGTCCCTATAGTATTGCAACGACAACTCTCGGAAGAGAACATCTTCCTCCCAGTGATGGAAAAACTCCAGGTCACGCCAATGATGGTGCTGATCCTTTCGAAATGGTCGGAAGCAGAGATCAAGACTATCTGAGCTGGTAGTTGTGCCTGAATAAACACTCTGGAGTCCACCGCCTGGGTTTGATTGGGATCCCGGTGAAGGAGATGAGTGGCTTGGATGGCTAATGACGTTTCCTGAAGATCCTGTCACAGGCACACCTGTTCCTTGATGGGTTACACTACCCTTTGATTGATTCGCTGCAGTGTCACTTGGTCGGGATCGGACGGAGGATGTTATATGTCCGAGAGGTTCTATCCGCGCATCAGGGCTTTCCGGTGAATGTTGTAGAGCAAGGTGATGCGTCCATGACTCCCACGACCAAAAAATATGCACGTTCGAGTGGAGTATGCAAGACCTGATAGGGCAAAGCGCGGGTCGAAAGCCTCCAATGACAGGGATAGTTTGGAGTATACGGAGTAAGAGCCGTCTGTTGTGCAACCATAGACCAATACAAGCAGATGATAAGAGCAAAAGTACCAATTTAATGGTTTCTGCTGCGAAAATGACATGGAGGACGGTTGTTGCTGTGGCGATGACAGCATCGCGGAGGACCGGAATGGACCCAAGACCTACAAAATCAGAATTCCAAAGCTACTAACCTAACGTTGATGATACCTGTGGCCAATGCTCCCAGTATAGCCTGCTAGGTCTTAGCTATTTTCACTGAAAGCCTGGAAAACTATAGAGAATGGGTGATCAAATAATGGAATCTTACAGGAAAAAACAGCATAGTTATACTTGTATAATCCAACGGACGTTGAATGGTTGTAAAATTCGGCCCTAGAGTTTGGACTGCATCTACGACAATCATATCATCCACTTCAGAGGTGGTTCGATTGTTCTCAGAGGGAGTATTTTCTTTCAATTCCTGATCAATTCCGGTGAAATGCGCCTTACTACCTTCTCCTGAAGGTAGGTCATTACTGACCTCGGAGAATATTAAGTTGTCTTCTCCAGTAGACTCCTGAGGTGCAACTCGACCAGTACATTGTGATTGCACATTGATATCGGCCTTGGACCGTTGGACTACATCCACCACAATCCGATCATCCCCTTCAGAAGTTCCCCATGGCGATGGCGAACCAGAAAACTCCATTGGTACGAGTCTATCGCAGTTCATCTTGTCCAAGTTTTTATCTTCTGAGGAGCCTTCAAATGCTCTACGGCCATCATTATCTGTGGGCATGGTGGTTTCGGCTTCGGTTGGAAGACTAGAGCCTTCACTGATGACAATCGAAACATCTCTTGGAACATCGAGTTGTACTAGCTCTCCCGTATTTGCCCCCCTACCGAGCAGTAGTTGAACAATAACCTGATCCCCGCTCCATTTAGCATAGTGCAATGCTGTCTGCCCAGAGTTGTCTGTTGCGTTCACATCACTTCCTTCATCAAGAAATAGTCGGGTAGCAGCCCCTAGGCCTTTCTGCACCGAAATTATCAAAGGTGTTTTATTATCGGAATGGCCATTATCGTGTGCGCAAGTACGCAGTAATGCTTTCACTATGTGAGGTAGCCTAGGTTCTGCTGCGGCATTGAGCGTATTGTACTTGATGTCCTCCGATGTTTCTTGTTGCTCGTTAACAGGAATTGCTACTTCGTTATTGTGTCGGAAAAGAACACCCATAAAGCTGGCTAGAAAGTAAGAGGCTTGATTCTCAGCCAACTGTCGGATCATTGCCGTAATGAGATGGAAAACCTCCTCATTGGGACCACAAAGATCATGATGGTCTTTGATATAGGAAAGTATATACTCGATCAATGGCCACTCGTTCATATATTCAGCGTAGTTTCGAAAGTCTCTGGGACTCCAATTTTTGATTTCTGCAAAATTATCTCTCATCCTGGGGCTTGTGAAACAAAGCATTAAATATCGCACCCAGGTTGAAGTTATCACTCCGTGGGCCTTTTCGTTAATCTGGAAACTGAAATTCAAGGAACACGGAATGGTTCGGATCAAAAACTCGCGAGCAGTCGGGTGCATAAACTGAACGGTTCCATCCGCTGCAGAAGCAATCAATTTCATGACGCAGCTCTGTATCAATGGGGCGAACCGTTAATTTCTAAAAAATTACCTCCACAGTGCACAATTCGCATGACAATTGTTCTTGTTTTGTTATGTTGAAAATCTTCATGAGAAGTATTGTTATCATCCGGTAATACAAGAGCCTCACCTAGTTCTAGAACAGTCAGAGGGCGAAGGGCGAAAAGAACGAATCGGAAAAGCTTTATCCCGTCCTGGATATCTGGAGGGTAGCCCCTCTCCAACCTATCAAACATAAAGTTGTAGATATCTTCCAGCATTTTAGGTAGCCCTTTCAGACATTTTAAGATTTCCGAATCCGGAAGGTCTCTTTCGACGTGGGTGAGCAGCTCGTATTTAACTAAGCTCACCCAGGCAAATACCCCTTGAGAATTTTTGGTAATATAATCGGTGGCATCCTGAAGGATGTTCCCGGATAATCGGAGACCCGAATTCAGGAAATCGTCCGCAAACCTGGATATATCACCCATATTTTGGTCTTGCATTATTATAACATGATGGCGTTCGCGGATGCAGTATTTGAGCTCTGCAACAGGGCGACTCGTCAGGAATATCTTTATGTTGGAAGGGTTTTCATCTGAGCAAAGTTTGCATATCAACTCTATAATACTGTGTCTATCGTCTTCCTTTGACTCATCCATCGCGTCAAGAAAGAGGAAAAGCGGTTTCGTTGAGGGATGGTTTACAAATAATGATAGAACCATTTTCAGAGATTCGTATGGCCATTCTGGGTGGCGTCGACGATGAAAGTTCCGGAATTCCTGTTGGAAATAAAAAAAGGCTGACTCGTCCTGCTCAAGTATACTGTGCAGAATTGACCGCAGCATATTCTCATGGGTACTCTCCAGTCTAGTCCCGCGAAATGTGTAGAAGTAATGGGCCACAGTACTTGAACTGGCATTTGGCACCTTCACAAGATTTTTAACCAAATATTTTGCGAGTGTGCTTTTCCCACTCCCTGGTTTCCCCTCGATGTATAAAAGGCTGGAGGTTGCTGATCCCGACCACTGCAGGTACTGTGGGTGTCTCCAGAGCCACTCCAGCGAACCGTGATGTTCATCTGAAATTTTGTTATAGCGTGTATCATCATATTGAAGGGAACGAAGACACTCTGATTGATCAATTAGTGAGCATATAGTTGGGAATGGCGGATATGCAAACCCTTTCGCTCCTTATCATATTCAATACACGTCACTCTGTCAAGATTCTCTCCGTATTTGGGGGATTCATCGATTATAAACAAAGCTTTCAACTTTCGTGTTGCTCGCATACTATGCTTGACGACCAAGCGGACAATATCCTCTGACAAGCCATCGACGATGATCGACAACTCTGGAATCTCAGCTCTCTTGATGGCTTCCACTAAAGCTTCGATAAGCACTTTATCCGGAGCACGCAAAATCTTCTCTATTGATGTATCCTGTTTATCGTTCATTTTGAAAGCCTGCGTGGGTCGCTGGAAATGTTCGTCATGCAAAGTGCCGAGAAAAGTAGCTGCAATAGAGTCAGCTTTTTCGACATTTGAACAGCGGACGACCTGGTGGAGTAGAGTGTGTGTGAACACGGTTTGTTTGAATCATACTGTATTCGGCCGCTTGCGGCCATGACATATTCTAAGCCTTTTCCTAGATACTTCTCCAGTGTGACCGTCAGGTGTCCCTTCTTGTCTCTTTGAGCAAAGTCGTATCATCCCTTTCTCCTTCTTCCCTTCTCTTTGAACTGAACACATCTTTCCCCCTTCCTTCCTCATTCCACCCTCCTCATTCCCTGCCTGCCCATCCCCTCCCTAAGCCTCCGCAACTCTTCCGACATCGGTATCCGTTAAAAACTTCAACATTGCCTTTTCTGCTTCTTCCGTATCGAACACCTGCGCCATCGGCACTCTGCCTCTCTCCTTCATCTTACACTTCTTCCGCAACTTCTCCCACAGAGTATCCTGCTGCCGCCTCCACTTCTTGCACCACTTGAACAAGTGGTCTACTGTCTGCGTCGAGTGTCCACACCACCAGCACTCTTTGCTTTCTTTCTTCTTAATGCGTTCCAGATAAACTCCTGTTAGCGCGTGTCCCACTTTTAACTGGAGAAACCTTCCCGCGACGCTTTTCTTGGTTTCGCCCAACAGCTTGCTCATCCTCCTCTTTTCATTCATTCTGTACCCCCCCTTTTTGCCGTTGAACTTTGCCTTCCACCACTTTTCAGTTTCGCTCCACTTGGCTTCTGTGACCCTTCTCTGCACCTTTGCCATCGACCATCCTTTGTATCCTTTCACAAGCTCCAGCGTGCCCTCCACTCTTTCCGCGGCTGCTTTCGCTTGTTCATCGGCTTTTTCATTTCCTTCAACCCCTTCGTGAGATGGTACCCACCGGTACTCTATTTCCACTCCCGTTCCCACGATTTTGTTGTTCCACTCAACCGCGTTTTTGGCCATCCGCTGTCCAGGGCCTAGCTTGTCGTCTTGCACCCGTTGTATTGCAGTGACTGAGTCCGAAAAGATAACCACCTTCGAATCTCCTGTCGTGGGTAGCATTTCTGCCGCTTTCCGTAGGCCCCTTTCGATGGCGTATACTTCAGCGTCGAAAACTTCTTTCTTCTTTCCCAAGTAGTGTCGCTCCGGTGTGTGAACACGGTCAAGCGCCTAGATTCTGTGGCAGTTGAGGAGAAAAAGTACAATACGGAGCTGTTTGTCTGAAAGTCCTTAGCAAGGTCGATGACGTGCGAGCAAACATTGGTCGTCCCATGGCCAGCCGGTGCAGATAGTAATAGTGTTCGTGAGTCGTGGGCCAATTCCCATTGCATAAAGTCGATGTTTTTGGAGATCCAAAAATTCTCCGGTTCGTCCCGGTTAAAAGGTGAGATCGTGGAACGATACTCGTCCTGGTCGACGATAGACAACTGGCGTGAGAGAGTATCCCAGCCGATCGTTTGAACTGGAGCCGGTGTGGTCAGTTAACAGAATTATAATACTTATATCTTCTTCTTTCAACATGATGATGTACCTAACTTTTGCAAGTATCCATGCATTTGAGTGTCTATCAGGTAGGCTTGTTGCAGGGCGTTGAAATTGTAGGTATCGAAACGGAGGTGTGTCAGCCGAATTAGTTGCCTATTGCAGCAAAGAACAGATTGGCGCACCTAAGCTTAAGCCCCCATGAAATTCCGAGTGTGTTATTTCATTATGCTCGGTATGGTCGTAGGCACGTGAGTTGTTTACGGTATTGTTGCTCTCAGTCGTTGCTGTGTTCCCGCTCTTGCTAGTGGTATTGTGGCTAGTGTCCGTGTGACCGATGCTCCCTCCACCAGTGATGTTTTGTGCGGCGCTTAAGTCGATGTATTCTTCGATGGATCGTGTAGGTACGGGAGGGGAAATGCCATCTCGCTCTGGTGCCGGCTATGTAGACATTGTTAGCCCCCACCCAGAGATCGACAACAGCGGGAAGATAATGCCAACACTCACATTTGATCTGCCACCTCCCTGAAGGAGTCCCTGCTCGTAATCCTGCGGATCCTGCTGCTCCACCCGTGACGGTTCCGTTTGGTCATTTGGTGGCGGATCCGGCTGCGCGTGTGGCTTTCGTCCGGAATACATCTTGAGATATGCTAAACGTCGATAAATGAAGCGAAAATCAAGGATAAGCCGTGTGTAGTGTGGTTGTAGGTGCAGTGTACTTAGCAAAGTTCTGAGAGGAGGTAGGGGCTGTTTAATAATTATATGCTGGTTGCGGCGGTGAGATGGTGGTGCGTTTGATTGGATTCTGATTATTGGACATTTGGAAGTTAGCAAATGACATGGTGCACCGAGATGCTTTGCCTGGCTAAGACAATTTCGGCGGTAATCATACATTCATGCATGCGCACATGCTCCAATATAACGTTGTCTTTGGGGCTTGGCAGCGAGACCTCATAACATTTGGCCTCCTGCATGACCGTGTGACCGAGAACAGCAACCAGTGGGAAGTCCCTACGCCGATATTCCAGTTCAAACTGGGCGTACATACTCTATGCATCCTGCAATGCAAGGTCATACAGCCTATATGCGCGATAAAAATTCAAATCCTTTTTTTGATTCGGACATGATAGGATGAATCGATATATGTACTGTAAATCTGGGTCTAGATTGTTTAAGTGCAGCGCCGCAGGCGGCAAGTGGAATATCAATGGCTATCTTTGATTCGCGGTGAACAATTTAACGTATTTTACCGGGTAACCGCCCACGACCGGGAAACCGACCACCCGCAGGTGACATTTATTAAGTCAAATGACCGCTCTTAACCACTCTCCCCGACCTTGTAACTACTGGAGGTTCACTATTGACCTCTTCTCCCCTGTTTCCATGCTCTAGAGCATCAACTGGGCACTGCATACTTCTAACATATATAACAGAGCTCTCCTCCCCCTCACTTTTCTCATCATCCCACCCCCCTCCATCTATGATATCTTCTTCCTCATCCTCCCAATCACTAAGAAAATTTGTATCCACCTTCTTTGAACCTACACCCTGCTTTTCCGCATGTTTGGACCCTTTGAGTCCCTTTCCTACTGGTGCTACTTTAGCTGCAGCCTTATCCTGGCGCTTTTTGATTTTGGCTGATTTTTCTTGATCAATCCGCTCTCTCTCATCTCTGAGCTGAACCACATCCTCAGCGGTATACACACACGCTTTACCAAGGTGGCGCCAGTTTTTAGCTATGGCTGCAGTTGTATCTTTGGCCCCAGAACGAAGAAATCACACCCTTTTCTCCCCCAATTCTTTGTCTGCAAGTGCCCCTGGGCAGACCATTCCAGCTGACCTATGAAAGACTTCAGCTTTAGCGAGGAAGGTGTTCGATGAGTGACAAGGTGTAATGTACTGTCCGCTTGTTTGCTAACGGCTCTGGGCTTCGGTTTGATCACCAGAGGGAGAACCTGGCAACACATCTGGCATGGTGATATTGTGTAATGTGCACTCGAAAACTTCTCCTGAGTTCAAGGTCGAGATTCCAGTCGCTTCAAATTCACTCAAGATGTTCTTGTGTGTGTATGCTGCAGGCCTAGCGCGTGTGACAAGTCTATTGAACAAGTTATTCACAGAATAAATTGAGATTCCGGGGGTGTGTCTATTCATTCAATTGCCCCTTCTTAATGGCATTACCTCCTTTCCTGATCCACGAATCCCACTCATTGCTATCGCAGCATGATAATTGACCATAGAGGCCAATATAAAGTGGCTGTAAGATATGTGTGGAGTATGCTGGGAGGCACATAGGGTGTATATCACTTTTTAAGAAAAAATCGAAAAACTGCCCTGTCAAATGTGATCCATGTCCATCAAGAACGAGAATACGTGGCTGTTGTTTAACACTGATGCGGTCAGCAGGAGCAGGAGAACATTTCGATGGTACCTACACTTGAGCTGTGAACTTTCCAAAGTTCTTTTCCACCCATTCCAACCCTAATCCATTGTCGGTCCAGCCCTTGGATAACCAAGCAAAGGAAGCATATAGCCTGAACCCCAGCATGCCATCCTAGTATATGCTTTCCACCCTGATAGATATACATGCGGGGTATAATCTTACTAGCTGCAGATATACACTCAATAACTGTAACCATTTTTCTCGGTTTTCATCCTGAATGTAGTGGGGATTCCTTTGGCCTCTAAAACAGATAACTATGACATTCAAGGTCTGACCGAGCATGAAACCCTTTTCATTCATATTATAAATGTTTTCTGGATGAGCATTGAGCTTTCTAATAAGCTTTCCTATCTGCAATGCAGGTAGTTAGTCAAAAATGTTGATGTATACCAAACTAACTTACTTTGCGGAAGAGGTCTCTCAAGATGACAGGGTCGTTCGCATTTGCCCTTTTGCAATCCAGGCACTGAGTAAATATGCTAGTAAATGTATGATGATGATTCAGGAGGCGAGTAATCCAATGTTTGCACAATTGGCAGCAACATTGTGGAGGTAGTAGAGGTATCGCAAATTCCTGAAACATGTTCCTTGCAGTCGGTGTCCCAGGTCATCCAGCACCTCACATAATCTTACAATTGAGTTTTCTTTGTCTGGAGTAAGTAGCTGCTCATTTTCATTTACAGCACTACATAGCTGAGGTCCTCTGAGATGATCTCGCAGGGTACCATATTGAATGCCGTAAGTTGAGGCTTCTGCACATCTGGATGTCACCTCACCGGTAAGACATGCACACTTGGCCGGCCAAATGTGATTTTCTCTGTCAGCGGCTGGTTCTCTGCACTTCACCCTGCCCATGGTTGCGGTGGGGCGGTTGTGCGGTGAAAATTAAGTTCAGGAGCGGGGAAAATATGAACCCCTGCTCAGGCGCTTGCGTGCTTGATTGCGTGATCGGTTGCTAGGCCGTGGGCGGTTAGACCGAGAAATACGTTAGCCTCCTGCGGCATTATAAATAAATATACCAAATACACCCAGCTATTATGATAATCCGAGCCGAACAAGCTTTGTCTGCATTGCACCATGAAGTGTTCCTCGCCATTGGGCGACTCAATAAAACCAAGAAGCGCTAGAATATTCATGCCACCCGATATTTCAACCGTTTCATGTGGGATCTTTGCCAACAGTTGGTCTGCAACATGCAGCTGGACTTAGCCTTTATGAGCTTCTTGCAGTCAACGACAGGTATGAAAGAACCGAGCCTGACTCATTCACCAATGCAATATGCAGCACTACTGTACCGTACTGCAGGCCAAGATCTAGGACGCACGGCAAGTGTGTTGTAATTTTGGGGTGGTACTTTACTATCCGTGACGTCTTCTCCCTGATTAGTCGCCTTTGAGGCTTTGGAGATGCACATCGAAGCTTAGATATGGCCAACCCGGAGGCCTTTCCGCTTCTTCAGCTGTCGCAGCTGTGTTCGTTGAGGCCATTTATCAATTCTCCAGCCTCCATTCGGACAGCGAGTGCTAGGGGCATCGTCCTGCTTTGCCAAACTTTTTGAAAGTATCTACACTTTATAGTGCTTTTCAGTGTACAGCCGACACTAGTTGGGCACGTGATGTGGCTTCGGTCTGGCACTCATTCGAGAGCAGGACGAGGCTGGACGGAGACGGACACAAAGGACGGCCGTTAACGGAGAAGTCTTAGCACACATAACAAAAATTATACGAAAATTATTTCAATTACTATTCTGATCGTGATGCAAGATCTGTGAGCATCTGTTCCATCCATACCGAACCTTCTCTCTTAACTGTCGAAGTCTAAAATGACGTACACAAGAACTTAAATGCAAGCGGCTCTGCGCTAAAACCTAACCCAAACCACGTGATGACGAACTCAACAAATCGCTCCAACAACTTTCTCTCTTTTCCACATTGGCCGACTCCAGCCCACATCCATCTCAAAGTGCACCTGAGCACCATTTCAAGTCAGCTCCCATCTCCAGTCAGCCCCTGTCTCTAGCCAACTCCCGTCTCTAGCCAGCTCCCTCCGTTAGCTCTAGTCTCAAGGTTCACCTAAGCACAATGTCCTTGCCGAACCCTGGGGAGGAGCCAGCGGTCAAGACCATAATACTGGACGACGACGTCGCAGCTAAGAGAGCTGCCAAGCGATGGGCGAGAGACAAAGAAGAAAAAGCTGGATCAGGTACCTGGACGTGGTGGACAGACGGATCTCGAACGGACGATGGGAGAGTAGGAGCCGCAGCGGTGTGTGAAAACGGAGATGGCTGGACAGTCTTCCGCAGCTACCTTGACCCGGGAAGAATGGAGGTGTTCGATGCGGAGCTATGGGCAATCGGAATTGCACTTCGAAAATCCGTCTCAAGAGCAGAGTCCATGCAGGCGCTTGGAGTCATGATATTAGCGATTTTCAGTGATTCTCAGGCAACCATCAGACGGACGACGCAATTGGACTCAGGGCCAAGGCAACTGCTAGCGAGAGCGATCAACGAGCATGCCAGGGCCCTCCGCGGCCACGGCATCGAAGTCGTGATACACTGGGTCCCTGGACACTCAGGCATCCCCGGGAAGAACAGGCCACCGCCAGGCGAACAAGGCATGAGAATGCCGAGGGTACACAGTACGTGAGCGAATATACACCTCTGCTGTGAATAGAGCTAGACGGATCTCCGAGGGACATTCGGCGGTGAAGGCACAGTGGGAAGCCAACAAATGCAGCAAGCACTTCGGTTACAGACTGAAGGGCAAGGCCGGAAGCAAGAGATCCATCCAATGACAAGCGTGAAGCCTTTGGCAACCAGGTTCTATCGACTGAAGTCCGGGCATGCGCCCACAGGAGTATACTTGAAACGCTTTGGACTCTGAGAAGACGACAAGTGCTGGTGGTGCGGAGGGACATACCCAAACGCGGGAGCGCCTCTTTCGCCACTGCAGCCGGTGGAAAACCAGCAGACAGGGCTCTGGAAAGCGGTGGGGAAGGCAACGGGCTGGAAAGCGGGCAGATGCCGGCACGTGCAAGTCTCTGCGCTGTTTTCCATGGAAAAGTGCGATCATGCGGTGATGGACTTCCTGGCAGCGACTCATGTCGGGAAGTTCCCGCCCAAGCAGTGGAGGAGTGAGGTTCTTCGGGTCTTTGGATCGGTGGTCTTCTTTTGGTTCTTCTCTTTTCTATGTTCTTATCAATCTTTTTACTTTCTTCTGTCAGAGGGGACGACGGATAGCAGTTGCGGAGCTTCGCCATCTAGCCGGCTTGCCCGGAGGCGTCGGGATTTGGGGTCTGTCATACTCTAAATAGAGTGAATCCAGTATGATTAAAACAAAACAAACAAAAGCACCATGTCCGGCCAGTGCCTGGCAACCCCAGAGTTGTTGATGATAGATAGATAGATTGACTTTACTATATTTGTAAAATAGAAACATTAAGGTTCTCAGTCAGACTCGGTGCAACAATCGAAGTCAATTTCCCCTCGTATATTCCCATGGCTTCCAGAGCGATGACGACAACGGTAGTCCTATCCCAGCAACGTATAAGGTCTACGTAGGTATGTTTAGCAAGGCGTGCACCGAGACGTTACCACCGCACCTACCGATACAGGACGTGATCAATTTGGAGGCTGGCCGTAGGTTGCCGTTCT
This sequence comes from Trichophaea hybrida, assembly GCA_015178995.1. Classification (NCBI taxonomy): domain Eukaryota; kingdom Fungi; phylum Ascomycota; class Pezizomycetes; order Pezizales; family Pyronemataceae; genus Trichophaea; species Trichophaea hybrida. The sequence goes on from WHVE01000603.1 coordinate 19,844, forward strand.
GGAGGTTGCCGTTCTGGAGGAACAACAACCTGTCTGAAGTGGAGCTTTGTACAGTCAGGCCTACATCGAGACGAATATGGCCAATGGGTTCATTCAAATGTCTCCATCGCCAGCGGCATCGCCAATCCTATTTCTGAAAATGAACGATGGCTCCTTACGACTGTGCGTCGACTACCGGGTGCTGAAATATAACCCATGAATCGCCATATCACGAGGTCTCCACCATATGACTCCTCATCTTAGTCCCACCCATAACCCTTACTCCATTTCATCGGTACCCTCCATATGCTCACTCTTTTGAAATTTCTTCTAGGAGACAAGCCAACCCTCATCCATATGTTCCATGCTACTGGACTCGCTCTTCTCTCAACACATGTCTCTACACCTGCAGTCATATTCAAACGTTTGTAGCTCAAACAAGAACGGGCACGGAAGGCAAAGCAGAAACGAAGCAGTAAACGGAGCAAGAATCGAAGCAGTAAATGAAGCAAGAAACGAAGCCGTAAGCGAAGCAGTAAACAAAGCATAAACAAGGTTGCTGACTCGGAGGAGTGGAGGCCACCGCTGCGACCGCCACTCCACCTGGACTTTCCCGTTGCTGGCCGGATGCTCTTCACTGGGTGTAGAGTCAAAAACACATGGAACTAAAAGAACACCATATACCGTGGTACGGGTGGGTGGGTTGATGCTGAATATTGTTGTACCGAACCTTCTCTCTTGACTGTCTTAATCTAAATGGCACCTATGCAGAACTTGAAGTACAAGCGGCTCTACCCTCAAATCTAACCCAAACCACGTGGTGACGAACTCAACGAACCGCTCCAACAAATATGAGCCACTTCAAAACATAACCTTTAGCAGAGTAATCCTAAGACTCATTTTAAGTGTTGGACTAACTCATTTTACCGTGGATTGGGGTTCAGGAGTGGCCAATGACTTGAAAATCCGGCAATTACAGTGCCAAGCGTCTGCTTTGAGACTAAGTTATCACAGTGTACTACCCCGCATCTCTGTGCACAACGCCATAAGATGAGCATCGTCGACCACATCACCAGCCAAGGCACATTCGACACTATGAGTGAGCTACCGCAACCCTCAGAGGTGAAGATTTGGACCTTTCGGCAGCTGCTTGAATGGTTAAAACAGTATCAACCGCAGTTTATGGACCAAGAATACTTCGGGCTATTTGAGAAAAATAAGTACAGCGGAATGGCTTTCTTGGTGTGCGATAAGGACGAATTCGTTGCAGCTGGGCTGCCCCGCGGCATTGCAGTGGCCTTGGATGATATCGTGCGAAGGATCCGGGGTGCCGATCCAGAAACTCTCAAGTGCAAACGCATAGAGGAAGAGAGCATACAGCTCCACAAGCGCTATGATACCAACCGCAAGACGCTTGGCGCCCGTAAGTAGCAATCTGACCACCTCGCCCATAGACAGTCGTTAATATTGAATCGAAATCAGGTGTTGCGCAGAAAGCCCAAACAGAGATCTCGGATGACATTATTGCGTACTCCGACTCGTCGCTGACGATGTACCTGCCTTTTCTTGGTCCGTCGGATCACATGTCTAATCGATTTATCTATAATGGCGACAACGAGTTCCGATTCCGCGGGCGACAGCCATTCAAGAAACTTGCCGAGCTTGCTCTCTCTTTGGAGCCGGCGAAAGGGCATCAATTTTTGTTCCTCCATGGTACGTTAGGAGTGGGCAAATCCCACCTGATGGCTGCACTCGCTTGTTATCTTACTAGGAGAGGAAAACGCGTCACGTTTCTGCCCGATTGTGTTGCGTTGTTGAAAGGCCCTTTTTCGGGTGTCCGAGAGGCTCTCACCATTGCGTTTTCGGACGAACCACTTTTAGTCAATGAAATCTTTAAAGCGCAAACGAAAGACGATCTGGAGGATCTTTGTGCAAAGATATCCGCGGAGCATACATTGTACTTATTGATCGATCAAGCGAATGCGCTTGATACCATGCCAGAGAGGGAAGACCGAGTCAATCAGAGCAGGAAAGTCTTTGTCAAGGACTTGCTCAATACACTTGCAGCAAAAAACATTAAGATTGAGAGTAGTTCTGCGAACTACAAACATTGTTTGAATTATCGGTCAATGAAACTAGAATGACGATGTACCATGGCCTCCAGCCCGTCATTCTCCCTTGCCTCTTCCACTCGCATCCGGTATTCTGACGTCTATGTAGGAAGAAATGCGACTTTGGTGGGAACAGAAAGGCAATTGCAGAAATCTTGCCGCAGTCTTGAAACCCCAAGACCAAGTCGAGATTGAAGAGTTCACCGGCCGCATACCGTATCTACTGTTCTAGTTAGTTCACGGAGAATGTCAGTCCGCGGAGCAACCGGTCAATTCACCGAGTCCCACCTTCCGTGAATGAACCGGTCAGATCACGGATCCGTGAACTGACCAGTGCTATTTATGCTCATACAAAATTGACAGTTACTCTGATCGCAAAGTTATGTATACATGAAATATGCAAAATTCATTGCTCTTTTACCTCCTGGTCTTTAATTTACCATATCTCTAATATTGATAGAATGGCTGTGGAAAACCATCGATTTTCGGCAATTTTTGAGTGTATTTTTAAAGCTGCTCTATCAATTTTATTGATATTGTAAATCAAAGACCGGGAATTGAAAGAGCGATGTATTTTACATGTTACATATATACATTTCTTGTTATTGGACAAATACTCGCAGACTTAATTAGACCAAGTTTTTGTCATTTTTCTCAGTGCCACCATGGCTCCACGATGTGACTGGTCGGTTCAGGGAGTTGTGGTAGACTCCATGAAGTGACCGGTCAGTTCATGGAGCCCAGTTACTCCGCGGGTTGACTAGTCACTCCGCGGACTGACATCCTCCGTGAACTGACTAGAACATCTACTACGGGAGTTCGAAGCAATCGACGTCACATTTATGCAAGAGAAGGCCCTGGAGTTGTTGGAAGAGATATCGGAGGAGGAATGTGAGCAGAAGCAGACCAAACACCCGCTACCCGCAGACGCGCATCTGACTTCTTTGGCATCAGCGAGGATAACACACACCACTGAACTCGCGACAACGACTACCACTACCACGAGAAGAGATCTGGATAAATTTACGTCAACCGAAGAGTTCTACGAGACGCTAATAACCTTGATCTATGAGCATTTTTGGGAGACACCTACTGTGGAAAAACTCGTGCGAAGATTGGCAAAATTTGTCTCCGAAGAACTAGAATCAATGAGTGATAGACAGAGGGAGGGGTAAGGTGTTTGTGGTACTTAAGTTATATCAGGATCTCACTGTAGGGTTTATAGGTTTCGCGATGCTATGGTGAGCTGCATCATGGGCAAGGCGGTACCCGCCAATTCCGAAGGACTTTTAGATTGGAGATTTTGTTTCGTCGACAAAGGTATTGGCAATGCTTCCTGTGACCTAGTTCGGAGGCTCTTGGGATACCATGTTCGGTCCCTTCAAAGCGCCGGTATAGATTTACACCCAACCTGGAAAGAACCTCTAACCGCATCGGCCAAACAACCTTCGGGACTCGGATTTCAAATCGAGAATATGATTCTCACGTATATCATCGCCCGTGGATGTAAACCAGCTGGCGAACCATTCGATTGCACACCTATTAACCGCCGCTATTTCAAGAGTAATATTCCGGACTTTGATTTAATACTCGGGTTCACCATATATATATACCAGTCGCTGGTAATCACCATGCGGTAGACGCAATACTCGTCAATCGCAAGAAGATGAACAAAAAAATCGTTGCTGAAGTCGTTAGTGTACAGATAACAATTTCGAATAAGCATAAAGATACAGAATCAGACTTTTTCGCCCTCGCAAGGTCATGGCACGGTCCGTTGGATTGCGACGAGGTCACCTACAAGTTCCTGTGGATACTTGAAAACGTCCCGACTCACCAGTCGGCACATGAGTTTGTTAAGGAGAAGCATAGGGCCAATAAATTAGTGCATCCTAACTACGAAAGGATTAGGAGTACTATTGCGGACGTGAGCCAGATCGCAGGAGGCAAGTTGGTGAGGGCTAGACGAGAAAACTGAAAATCGAGACAAGTAACATGGGGCATATTCGGCTAAATGAATATGCCAGATTTAGATTGTAGATCAAGAGGAAAGGTAACCTTGTTCAGAGCCGCGATTATATTAATCGTCGGTGTCCTGGGTGTTAGAGCGGTTTACACTTTTATGGTGGTTTTGCAGTTGATGTTGAAATACTGATTGCTAGAGAAGCTTAATTGTTCTATCTAAGAGGCCATAAGGCCATATATATATGGTACGAATATGTACGTACTCGCCATCTATGTATAGAGACGGCTGAGCACCGTCAGCCCGTACAAGAGCCGGCTCGTACGAGAGCCAGCCCAGTAAGCCCGTATGAAGGCTGAGATCTATTTATGCAACACTCCCCCCTCTTGCTACGCTCCGTGGAGCAAGAAACAAACAAACAAAGATGATGCGCAACTTGTGATCATAGTAGCCTCCTTAAAACCCTGCGAAATGTTCAGGGAAAGAGTACCGCCGTAGCCTGAGGATGGCCATCCATAAAGAAGCAAAGAAATCCATCGCTTCCAACCTTAAATTGACCTCAAATCGGCCTCCTTCATTCCTTTAGTCATAAACCCACTATAATCGTGGATCCATCGACTACCATAATCCCATTGCTTTGGTGAACGTCTGATGTTTTTCTTTTCCAAGTGCTACATATATTAGTGAACCGCCGACTGCTTGGCAGTTCTTGATGGTTTCGTTTTTCAGCTCCTTCTCCCCCCGATCCTCGACCAAATCCAGCGTCGTGTTAGGATTCATGGGAGTCGTTGCATTGTAAGAATGCTGCATGCCGAATTCTCCTCAGAATGAGGCTCTCCGGCAGAGACCAATACTGGCCGTCTTGCTGATAGAGGTGCAATTGCCGTTGCGATGAATTTCGATGCTGTGCAGGGCCTAGGTTCGTGATCTTATACTCTTCCAAGAGCTTCGCCTTGACCTCGATGGCGGTTTCATAGTAACCGTCGCCGCAGATATAAAGGTTACGGTCAACTAGTGATTGTGCGAATCCAAGAGAGAGCAGAAATGCGTTGATATCTTTGTGCCATCGTGGCGGTACTTGTTTCAGGCCATAAGGGCTTACTGAAGTCTTAAGTCTGGTGATCATGTCTGCGTAGATGCCTTCCGGCATTGCTATAATGATGTCTTCGTCATTGCTTTAGACTATATCAACTGATTGATATTTCATCCACATCTCTCAACTTGAGAGATGAGATATCGAAAGGTAGTTAGCTTGTCAATAGGAGCATAAGTCTTACTGAAGTCAATTCGTTCGTAGCCTTTGATTACTAGGCATGCTTTGTAGCCAATGGGCTTTGCCGAGAAGGATGGGTACATTCCTCCTCTGGCGCTCTCGTTGTGCGAATTTCATAGCTTCCGCATATGATTGATGTAGATGCAAGTGCTGATGCGGTCGACGATTCCGCGGAGGCTTCGGCCTTGCCTTGACTTCTCGTGATTCGACTGATGGCCACTGGCGGTTGTAGCTGGGATTTTCTTGACTTTGTCATGATCGCTGCTTCGCGGTGTGGAGTTTTCTCAGAACCTGTGCTTGCAGGGAGACTTCGATACTGTGGAGCATCGGTTCTGTATTTACAATTTCTCGACAGTCGCTGCCGTCTGTTGAGAGCGGAGAAGGTGCTATTGAGCAGGATCGATGTGCTTTCTTCCTCCATGGCTTGTTGACTAAAGATTTAGCCCGAAAGGCCTACGAGTTTCTAGATGGCCAGCGAAGCTGCTAGAATGGACAGGAGAGTGATTACTAATGATTGCTAAGTCGCCGAGTAGACTCATACACGGTGAGTCACTCGCCACCTGCATAGCCACTGACGATTTGTAATGATTGTTTGTTTGTAATCATATTGTATTCGGCCGCTTGCGGCCATGACATAACCTAGTCCTAAGTACTTCCACGACAAAAGCCGCTTCCAAGTCGTACTACCTGATCTCCTTCCTCCCAGTCCGCCTAAACTAACATACAAACTTTCCACCCTCCTCTGACCCTCTCCCGACCTCCTCCCTATTCTTCATCACTGCTTCCACCCTCCTCTGCCTCTGCATCGTCCCCTTCCTTCACCCCCATTACTCTTCCCACGTCTGTGTCGGCTAGAAACTCTAACACTGGCTTGACGGCTTCGTCTGTATCAAACACCTGAGACATTGGCACCTTCGTCCTCCCCTCTTTCCACTTGCACTTCACTTTCAACTTTTCCCAAAGGACGTCCTGCTGTCTCTTCCATTTGCTGCACCAATTGAAGATGTGGTCTCTCGTCTGCCTTTTGTGCCAGCACCACCAGCACTCTTGGTTCTCTTTCTTTCTGATTCTTTCCAAGTAAACCGCTGTGAGTCCATGACCCACTTTTAACTGCAGGTATCTTGATGCAATCGACTTTCTCGCGACCCCCACTTCTGCTGCTATTTTTCTCTTCTTATGGATTCTGTAGACAGCCTTCTTGTTGAGTTTCGTTTTCAACCATGCTTCGGTTTCCGTCCACTTCGCTTCTGTAACCCTTTACTGGATACTCGCAACTGAAATTCCTTTGTATCTTTCGGCAATTGCTTTGACCCTGCCTTGCTCCAGGGCTCCCGCTTTCGCTTCTTCATCTGCTTTTTCAGTTCCCTTCACCCCTTCATGGGACGGCACCCACCTGTACACCACTTGGATGCCCTTTGCGAAGAGTTTGATGTTGTTTTCGATCGACTTTATCGCGATTCTCTGTCCAGGGCCGAGCTCTGTGTGCTGGACTCTTTTTATCGCTGTGGTTGAGTCGGAAAAGATCGTAACCTTTGTAACCTCCTCGTAGTCTGATCTGACCGCTGCCATTCTCACTGCTTCTGAGATGGCGTAGCACTCCGCGTCGAACACTTCTTGCTCTTTCCCTTTCCCCAGGTGGTATCTTTCGCTCTCCCATTATCCATCTTCTTGTTCCCTCCACACCACTGCGCAGCCCACTCTTCCATCGTCAAACCTTGACCCATCTGTCCAATAGACAACCCCATCCCTAGTAACATTCGCTTCCTTCAAGGCCTGTTGCTTTTCGGATATGATCACTTTCGCTTCAGCTTTGACCTCATATTCTAGTAAAGTGTTTTGTTCCACTCTCCCCTTTATATCGAGGCATTTTCTCAATCTCTTCGCCAGATTACTCTCTCCATCCATAACATGTCCTCCCCCATGACCATCTGGCATTTCGATTAATCGTTTTGCGAATCGTCTTTGTCTGTTGTTGAGCAACGATATCGCCGGCATGAACCCCGCCTCTTTGATGAGGGGGACTATTGGTGTTGTTCGGAACATTCCCGTCGTGCGTCTTGCTGATTCATTGACCAGTTTCTGCAGGTTCTGTGCCCTTGCTGTTTGATTGTTACACCATAGTTCTGATCCGTACAGGGCTATTGACTGAACTGCGGCCGTTTGGACTGTTCTGGCATTCGCTGGGTTAAGACCGTATTTCCCGGTTATGTTCCTGACCCTGCCTTGTGCCTTTCTTGCTTTCGTCATGACAACTTCGTGGTGGTGTTGGAATCTTAGCTTCCGATCCAGCTGTATTCTAAGACACCTTGTCGGTTTTTCGTCGAACGCGATTCTGTTCTCTCCGATCCTGATCTTTAACCTGACTTTGGATCCTTGGTTATTCCGTTTCTTAGAAAATAGTATGGCCTCTCTCTTGTCGATGTCAAACTCCACTGCGTTGACTTCGGCCCACTCTGTAGCTAACTTAGCACACCTCTGAAGCTTCTGAACACACTGAGTGACGTCCTCCCCCTCTACCACCCAGGCAACATCGTCCACAAAGGAAAGCACCACCGCATCTTCTGCTCTCTCTTCCACTTTTCCGAACAGCTCCGATATGTATATCACAAATATGATTGGGGACATTGGCGATCCTTGGGGAACCCCGGTGGAAACATCCATGACTTTCCCTTCTCTGCCGTCCATTCTCAACGTTACTCTTCTGTCAGCCATAAAGCTTTGCACCCACCGGCACACATCTGCCTCAAAGCCCATTTCCTCCATTCTTTTCATCAGGTTTCCTTATGCTATACTCGGGAAAGCCCCCTTCACGTCCATCAACAGTGCTGCCACGGTTTTTCTTCCCGCCCACGCTTCCTCTACTCTCTGTACCATCCTTCCCATTGCGTCGACTGCTGACCTCTTTTTTCTGCATCCAAACTGGCCGTCGTGAAGTAGTTGTTTCCTCTCACACTTGTCTGCGATTTTCTTGGCTACTACTTTCTCGACAACCTTTCCTAGACAATTTTGGAGTGCGATAACCCTGTAGGCCTTGGCTCGATGGTAATCAGATTTTCCTGGTTTGGGTATAACCACTTCTGTTGCTGTTTTCCACTCTTTTGGGTGGTGTCCAAGTCGGATTGCTGTTTTCACTAAGGCCACCACTCTCTCTTCATCCCACCCCCATACGAGTCTGATTGCCTTAAAATTGATTCTGTCTGGTCCTGCCGCTTTCTTGACACTCTGTTCGAAGATTATTGCGTAGACTTCTTCTCTTCCGATTTCCAAGTAGGTGAACCCTCCTTCGGTTTGTTCTTCGTGCTTGATTCCTTCTAGCGGATTTGGGAATTCCACTTGTTTTATCAGTTCGGCCTTTTCATCCCAAGAGGTGACAAGCTCTCCTCTCTCATTTCTTAAGGCCATAACCATTTCTCGTCCCTTCGGTCCTGTGTACTTCAAAGCTCTCCACACTTGCTCTTCTTCCGCCTCTTGCAAGAACGTGTTCCACATATTTCTCTTCTCTGCCCTTACTGTTTTTCGAAGATCATTTCTTGCTTGCTTAACTCTGGCCTCGTTTGATCTTCCTGCTCTTCTTTCTCTTTTCCAGAACCCCAAAACTCTTCTCTTTCCTTTTATCGTGTGGTTCCACCATCGTTTTGATCTAGCACACACCCTTAGTTGTTTCGCTTTCTCATTGAGCACTTCCGTTAGGACTTCCCTAATCTTGATTGCTTCCTCTTCCAGCTCTGATATGGTGCTTTCTTCCGACAAGATTGTTCTCTCTTCCATCCGCCCCCTCCATATTTCTTTCGCTTCTTTCAAATCCTTCTCCTCCATCTTGTCTATGTTCCATCCTGTTATTTTGTTGCTGGTTCTGCCCTCTTGAGAATCCTTCCGCCATATAACCTGGATCATCAAGTGGTCGGACAGCGTTGCGTCATCGTCTTCAGTGAGTGTTTCGACCACGATATCGTTGCACACTTCTTCTTTCGCTAAGGTGATATCGATTATTGACCCTATTAGGCTGCCATTTATTGTGGTGTGGCACGTGTCTTCGTTGTCATTCATGACCTGTAGCTCGTGATCGTGAATTAGGCCTTCTAGGAAGGTCGCGTCTCTTCTCTGATCGCACCGGTCATTCCATTCTTTGCTGTGGGCATTCCAGTCTCCACACAGCAGGACATTTCTTGCTTTCATTATCTCTTTCAACTTCGCCGAACTTGCTGGTCTTTTCGTCGATCGGATGTTGTTTTCTTGATAGAGTTGGTCATGAACGTTGACCAATCTAACTTTTTGTTTTCTCTCGTTGGTGATGTCGAAAACTTGGACGTCTCCCTCCCCTCCCCGGCCTGCTACCTCATCGATTGCACAGGACGACATCCAGCAGTCTGGAAACGAGCCAGTGGAGTCGTCATTCGCAAGCCCGGCAAGGACGACTACACGAAGCTAAAAGCGTACCGCACAATCTCATTGCTCAGCTGCATGGGAAAAGTCGTTGAGAAGGTAGTTGCGGAACTGCTGTCAGAAGAGGCCGAGCGGAGGGGGCTACTGTGCGATGGACAATTCGGCAGCAGAAAGGGGCGGTCGGCCATCGATGCAGCGGCCATCACGGTCGACAGGGCGCACGCAGCATGGACGAACGGTGCCATAACCGGTGTGCTTCTGATGGATATCAAGGCAGCCTTCCCGAGCGTTGCAAAAGGGAGGCTAGTCAACGAAATGAAGGTCAAGCGCATGGATGGAGACCTCATACGATGGACGGAAAGCTTTCTCTCAGGAAGGACGGTAGAAATGATAATCGAGGGTAATGCCATGAAGAGACACCCAGTGGAAGCAGGGATCCCGCAGGGCTCACCTGTGTCACCAATCCTCTTTGCAATCTACACATCAGGACAGATTAAGTGGGTCGAGGAGTACGTCTCAGCCGAAGGACTCTCGTTTGTGCATGACCTTGGCTGGGTGGCGACTGAAAGCGACGTCAATCAGGTCGTCACGACACTTGAGAGATGCGCAGCAAAAAGCATTCAATGGGCGAATCGACGAGGGCTGCAGTTTGATACAGCGAAAACGGAAGCGGCACTATTCACGCACAGACGAGGCCACAAGAAGCACCTCCGGCCGAAGCTAACAGCAAAGATATGAGTTGGAGACGGGTTTATACGATTCAACAAAGAGGCGACACGCTGGTTGGGCGTCTGGATGGATGCGCACCTGACGTTCAAGGAGCACCACAACCGATGCATGAAGAAAGCCAGGGCAGCCGAAGCCAGACTCCGAACTCTTACAAAGACGTTCGGTGTTGTTCCAGAGAGCGTGAGAGCCGTCCAAATAGTATGTGTACAAGCAGTCGCACTATATGGGAGCGAGCTCTGGTGGGATCCCAAAGAAGTAGGCAGGCGAGACGACCTTCAACTTCTCCTGAACCGACAAGCTAGATCCGTTCTGGGTGCGCTGCCCACGACTCCACGGGGGGCACTGATGAGAGATGCAGGGCTTACACCTGCGCCGGTAATCTTAGACTCCAGACAACAACGATTCACAGCAAGACTGGCAAACGAATGCAGCAGTAAACTAAAGGAGCTGCACGAAGACCCCTCTTCCGGTGCACCTATATGCAGAGTAGTCGAGAAAGACCATGAGCATGGCCGGACAACTGAAGGCATGAACTGGCCGGCCCCGGGCGAAGAACCAGTAGTTAAGACTATTATACTGGATGACGACACCGCAGCCAAGAGAGCCGCACAGTGCTGGGCAAGAGAGAAGGAAGCCAAAGTTGGAGCGGGGGTCTGGATGTGGTGGACAGATGGATCGCGCTCTGACGATAGCCGAGTTGGAGCCGCAGCAGTGTGCAAACACGGAAACGAATGGAGGGCCCGCCGCAGTTATCTAGGCACTGGACGGATGGAGGTCTTTGATGCCGAATTGTGAGCGATCGGACTCGCGCTCGGTGAAACGATCAAGAAGAGAGAACCACTGCAAAACCATGGAGTAAAGACGGTGGCAATTTTTAGCGACTCACAAGCCGCCACTCGACGGACGGCACACCTGGAGCCGGGCCCTGGACAGCGATTAGCGAGACGGATCAATCGAAGAGCGCGGGCCCACCTCGCCCATGGTATCGCAACGGAGATTCACTGGGTCCCTTGGCACTCCGGCATTGCCGGGAATGAAGAAGCAGACCGCCAGGCGAACTTAGCCCGAGATGCGAATGGAAGCACGGCAATAGAGCGGCCATACACCTCGGCTTCAAATAGAGCTAGGCGGATCTCCGAGGGAAGATCAGCAGCCAAGGCGCGATGGGAGGCCGACAAATGCAGTAAGCACTTCGGCTACAGACTGAAGGGCAAGGCAGGCAGTAAGAGACCCATCCCAATGGCAAGTGCGAAGTCATTGGCAACTCGGTTCTACCGACTAAAATGCGGACATGCACCTACTGGAGCTTACCTAAAACGGTTCGGACACCGGGAGGACGACAAGTGCTGGTGGTGTGCAGGGACGGCGGCCCAGACGCGGGAGCACCTCTTCCGTCACTGCGGCCGTTGGAAACACCAGCAGCAGGAGCTCTGGAAGAAGGTGGGGAAGGCAACGGGCTGGAAAGCGGGCAGGTGTCGGCAGGTACAGATATCTGAGCTGTTTTCCATGGAGATATGTGACAAGGCGGTGATGGACTTCCTGGCGGCCACGGATGTTGGGAACTTCCCGCCTACGTGAGGCATGGAGGTCAGTGGTGTCTATGGTGTGTCTTTCGGTTGTCATGGAATTTTTGATAGAGGTGGTCGGTCAGTCATTTATTTTACTTTTCTTTTGTCAACGGGGATGATGGGTAGTAGGTGGGAGCTCCGCCATCTAACCGGCTCGCCCGGAGGCGGAGGTGTCAAGGGTCCTGTCATACTCTAGCTAGAGTAAATACAGTATGAATAAACAACAACAACAACTTCATCGATTGCAACCGTGGTGTCAACCCTAATTGCTGTTATTGTTCTTCTTCCTCTGATGAACATATATCCCGGGTGGCTGGTTCGGTACTCATCCCTTCGTCCTTGATACGCCTCTTGCATTACCACCAAATCAGCCCCCCTTTCTATTCCCTTTTCAATTGCCAAAAGAGTCCCGTCCCTACTCCTCGCACAATTCTGCTGTAGGGCTTTCACCATTGGGTCTCTGTGATCGACTCTTCTGGTGCTGACTGCGTGGCCAGTACTTGCACCTCAACTTCTTTTCCCTTTCCTTCGTAGATAGATTGTTCCAGCTCCACCTTCTGCTCTGCTTCGCTTGTGCTAGGTGCTTCATCTTCTCTGACTTCTTCCTTCTTTTCCTTTTCCAGCTGTTGTCCGGTGACCTCGTTCGTGCTGGCCCTACTCTGGTCCTTCCAGCTGGTGCGTTCTTCTCGAGCCTTCGCTATAGCTTCATGTTTCTTGGGGCATTCGTTGCTCTTGGCGATGTGTGCCCCTTTGCAGTTCGCGCACTTGTCGTAGTTGTGCTCGCAGTTCTGCCCTGCCGTCGCAATGCATCCGACCACGTCGCACTGGTGTTCTTCTGTCTTGTGCATCCCCGCCCACAGAATGCATCTGACCATCCCTAGCCTTCCGCATTTTGAGACGTGATGACCCCAACCGCAACAGCTTTCGCAGAAGGTATCTGGGCCCGAATTAACGTCACGTTCTACTTCGTGCCATACCCCTGCCGCTCTCAGTCCTTTCTCCAAACATCTCTGAGCCGTTTCTTTCCCCTTGATAGCAAATACCACTGATGATGCCTGCTTTTCTCCATTCTTCTTTTTCTCTTCAATGTTCGCCACCCTTCCCATCCACCTGATTTCCATGGGAATGATGACCCCCTCGTTTTCTGCATGTATTTCTTCCCTCAGCTTTTCCAAACCTCCCGACCTCCTTGCCATGTACTGGTCGAAGTTGATTCCGTGCATCTTCACTCTTTCCCAAGTCTCATTCCTATCGATGTCAATGATGCCTTGGTCCACCTTTCTCGCCGCCGTGATGATAATTCCTCTGAACGCGATTAGCATATCTGCTGATGCGTTCTCCCTGGCCAATGCTGTGATGGATCGTCTCATATTAGTCGAGATTCCCGTCATTCTAATATGCGCTGGGACCTGTCGCGCCCAGAGCGCTCTGTTAACTTCGGACACGATTTCTGTGTCTTTCTTCAAGGAGACCGGGAGGCCATTGTTTCTTTTGAACATGATTCTCCTGTTCTCCAGCGTATTCTTGTTAGTGGGTATGGGTTCCAGGCCACTCACCTCCTTCTTTTCTTCTTTCTTCTCCTGTTTTCTTCCGACTACCTGGAATCCCCTCTCATCCTTCTTGTTTTGTCCTGCTACCGACGCCGCCAATTTCTCCGCCTAGGTCGCCTTTCTGACTTCTGGCTTTTTTGGCTGCTGTTGCTGTGGTGGTGTGGGTGCTTTAGACGACTCCTTCCCTCCCTTAGCTCCCACCTCCTTCTTCTGTTCTGCCTTCGGTCCCTTGGGGGCGTTTACCGGTGCCTTGCTTCCCTGGACTTTCAGTGGTGTGATTAGTGTAGGTTTTGCCTTTCCCTTGAGCTGAATCATTCTTGGTACTGCCGGTGGTGCTGGTGCCTGTGTCTTCGCCACTGTATTGTCGACTGCCACTGACTCTGGCTTTGTTCCTCCTGGCGCAATCTTTGGGGCGTGCTTCGATTCCCCCAACCCCTGTTTATCAATTTCCATTTCCATTTCCAGGGCTCGTTCCATTTTCTCTTCGATCCTGGTCCTTTGTTTTTGGCTTGTCTCGATTTCCATGTCAGTGACTCCCAACGCCCTCTGGACTTCCCTGCGAGTCACTTCCTTTTTTCCGATCTTTTTCTTTTCCTTTTCTTCTTTATCGTCAATCTCCTTTTGCTTTGCCTCGAAAAAATCGCATATTTTGCTGCAAAGCCTGTCTGCCATCTGTTCCGTCATTTCATCGTCCGGCCTCTCACTTTTCTCCTTGAATCCCTCGCAAAATACTCGGATTTGATTGAGCTTGTCATTCATCCCCTGCATCTTCCCTTTTGTTTCTGTGTATCTGGCATCCATCGCCATTTTCCAACTTGACATAACTAGCCTGTGTTCATTGGCTCGATCTTCTGCCGCTTCTCTCCTTGCTGCCCAATCTTTGAGCGCTATCCAATGACCGTTCTCCTCCTCTGCCAATTGGATTTCCTTCTCTTGACATTTTCTAATATTGTCGACTTTGCCGATTAATTCTTCGATCTTCTCTTTCTGTCCGTGATTGGACTGATCTCCCCACTAATTGTGCCAATTGGGGCCTTCTCTAGGCTTGCGTGGCGTGGTGGGAAACCTTATTGGTTGTCTTGGCTTGACACTTGCCTTTCTCTCATAGGCTAGCGTGGTTGGTGACTTCATTTCTTCGTCACTTTCGCTTTCGTCGCTTTCGTTGTCCCAATCGTCACCCTCCATGTTCCGATTTTTCAGGGTCAAATCCATTCCCCCCTCCAGCTGGGTTTCTACCACTGTGCTGGAGGACGATGCTTGCCGCAATTTTTGTGCTAGGGCGCCCCTGGCTTGCTCCGAGTGGGCTCCGAGGTTTCCCATCAGAGTACCGGGGATTTTGAGACGTGGCTTCTGCCTGGGAGTGCATTCGATGGAGGAGAGAGGAGCGAATCTGCTCTCTGACATTTCCTGATCGTCCACTGTTTCACCCTCTGCCGCCATCCTCACTGTGGATGGTTCTATGTGGATTTCCGCGTATTCCATGTAGGAACTTGGCATCGTTCCTGGCATGTTGGGCGTGTCGTATATGTGTCTCGTGTCTCCAAGTGCACTGTCTTGGGACAGATTTTTGTAATTGTCGATCTCGCTATCCTGAGAGGGCATGCTTGCACTGATAACGTGTACGTTGGGGGGAATTGGGAGATTCATGACTTCATCTCCATCGTAGGGTTGATAAGTGGGAACTTGAGTAGGAAAGGACCCATAATCGGTAGACGCTTGCGAGGCCTGGGAGGCATTAAGATTCCCGGGAATAGACATGTTTTTTGGTGCTTCTAAAGACTATTCTAGCAGAATAGCTGAACTCCGAAGCCTAAGAGTTCTGAAGGTAATTGATTTGATTGGATGGAAGGTGGCTTGGCGAACCCAAGCGGAGGTGTGGGTGGTTGTCGGAGGTGTACGCTTTTACGATTTTATAATGTATGTTCGCGATGGTTTCTCCGCAGAACCTCAGTTTTTCCTTGTGTATATAAAGCATAGATTTCTCCCGTAGTTAGAGAGAATAGACAGACAGATTAGATCTTCTCCTCCTACCCTCAAGATCGTCTCAACATGGCTGTTTTCCAGTGATCTCGTTGAGGGCTTTCCATAGCTTGACTTGTGACATGACATGCTATCGGCAGAGTTGGTGCTGGAGATACAAGCGGTACTTAGCTTGATTTCTTGATTGCTGCCGAACACCGGGCAGTTTGATCCTTTCTATGAAGGCGCCGGCTATGGGCGATGTTTTCTGCTTCTGCTTCCGAGTGCTGGGCAGTCTGACCGTCACGGCAGAGGCGCCGGCTGCGGGCGATGTTATCTGCTTCTGTTGCCGAACGCTGGGCCAGTGATCCCAATCGTCCAGTCAGGGTCAGTTCGGTCTGGGTGGCAATGGGTTGACCGGACTACACAGACCAAGACCCATCTGAACTGGAACTCCGGATTCGGACCAGGTTGCAGACTATAGTTCAAGAGCAAGTTTTGCACATTAGTTCAATTATGTACATTAATAAACTTAGGCTGCCGCTTTTTCCAGTGTCTGTAAAGCATTCAACCTATCCCTTGCCTTCCTGGCAGTATCAAAGCTCAACAGGCCATGATGAATTAGCGACTTCCAGAACTCCTGTGCCTCAATAATATCATCACCCAGGCAAAGCCTCTGCTGTGAACAGGCATCTCAACGGTCCGGGGCGGACTACAGTCTTTCGGGGCCCGGCCTCGCTGTCCCGTCCCGGGCATGATTTCAGTGCCCTGGTCCGTCCGGGGCTGAGATCTACTGGACTGGGGTCCCTACAGGTGCCTACAGGGGACCGATGGCTACCGATCCTGGCTGTGGTACTAGAAATGGGCTTATACCCAGCTGTATTTCCGGCGGTTTTGTCATAGTTTGCCTAAATATTTGTACCCAATTGGAGGAGAAGAGGCGAATAATGGCATGGATTACTCACTCTGGAAGTCTAGACTATGATGATTTGATTTCCGCTTCTCAAACTGAAGTTTTATGACTGTTAGTACCCATGCTGCAAGACTGCAGGGCCCAGTAGCCTGTCCCGTCCGGACAGATTTTGCCCTGGTCTCAAATGGTCCAAAATTTGTTGCCCCGAAATTTATAGTCCCTTCCCGGGCAGCGCCTTGCCTGGACGGGACGGACTATTGAGATGCCTGGCTGTGAAAGTTGTAGCTTGCAACTGCATGAACAGTTAGTTAAGTTCTAAATTCGTCTCTCTGCAAAAAGATCACTGCCAGGGTTAGGGATAATTTAACGTCACCACCATTTGTTCACATACTCAACAGACAACAAATCGGTTCAATGGTATACTCATATGTTGCAGGTCATTGTGGAATTATATATACACACCTACTAAATAATCTTTCCGCTTCTGATGACATTGCAGCAATTGCAACTGCATCATAAGCCATTCTAGAGAGATTGGGATACTCAGACTCATGGTTCATCCACCATATAACGGCAGCCGGCTGATGGCCGGGTCAGTGCCCAGCATATAGTCACTTCGTGGGAGTGCAATTGCACTCCAGCAATTATCTTACTTACTTACTTACTACCATACTTAATGACTACTCTACTTTATCACCTATTCTCGTGTGCAACCGTATCTACTGTTACTCTCGAGTACGGAACCATACTCTGGCGTACTCGCCCTTACACTATAATCGCTTTTTAGAAATCAGATACGTTTCGCCCACACAATTCGTGATTTAGTACTCCTTTTCGACACCTCAGATCTATACCGAAAATCATAGCTAGATTGTCGATTCAAGCTAAGTCACTCGCTTATTGAGTTGATTGACGAAAGTTGATATAATTCCGAGACGATTCGGAAGTCAATCAGTCACGAAAGACGCGTGGTAGGCCATGATGGCCATACCACTACTGAAAAGTCCGCGAAACCCGTCCGCCAAGAGCAATGGCATATGAACGGACAATCGAGACGAATCGAAAGTCAATGGCGCATGAAGTGGAGGATTCCGAACCGTTGCGGAAGTCAATTGATCACGAGAGATGCGTCACCTGCCACCTGAGGCACCCCCGAGAACTTGAAAAACGTATCAATTCTCGACCTACAACGAATATCAAGATTGATGAATACGGATAAGTATTCCATTTACTCTAGTCAATTGTCTGCTATAGAGATGATTCGAAAGTCAATTGGTTCCGAAGGACGTCTCGCCAGTCCCCGCATAACGATTTCGCACACATCGCAACACATTACTAATCACACCTATACCGAGTATCATCGCTACTCTAGAGTGATAACTCAGGATACGTATACTCTTTAATCGAGTCAATTGACTGCAACAGTGACTATTCCGAGATGATTCCGGAGGTTACTCAATTATGTGAAAAGCGTTACTGGCCATGATGGCACCGCCGAGGAGACCTCGAAACACATTTACCGAGATCAACGGCATGCAGACGAACGATTGAAACAAGTCGAAATGTCATTGACAGCATACTGTCATGCTTAATCGATGATTTTTTATACGCGTCGATTCATTGGGTCTAGGATACCCCTTTTCCAAAGTGTTACTATTTGGAACCCATACAGATTATTATCACTGGGGTGATGATTTGAGAGAAGTATTCCATCTATTGGAGTTGATTGATATCAGTAGAGTGGATTCCGAGGTAATTCAGAGAGATTCAAGATCAATCCGAGGTCGATCGATCCGGATGGTTGCATCACCGACTCTGATTGCTACACGTCAACAAACGCATACTCACAAGACCCACAAGTGTCGAAGATTTGTTAAGTACACGTAATTTAGTTTATTGATGGTAGTAGTGACGATTCCGAAATGAGTCTGGAGGTCAATCGGCGCTGAGACGCGTCACGGCCTAATGGTCACACCACCGAGATGTCCTATATTCGCCGAAAGCATTCGCATACGGATGAATGATCAATGACTATTGAATTCTACTCCGAAACGCATCTACAACGCGTCCAACAGAGCGTCAGCATTGCACGGAAGTTCACTTACAGAGATAAGACCACCGATGGGCAGAGTCCAAGACCCAGATATTGGAGCTGCAATCGCAGATCATGAAGCAGCTCAGAGTGGGAAGTTTAAACCCCGAATAGTCTAAAGTGTGAAGCATAGCAAAGCGATACTCTATTGTGTGATTCGACTAGATGGACGAGCTAGTAACTCCTTTGTGGAAGATGTTGCCTGGGTGGTAGAGGGGGAGGACGTCACCCGGTGTGTTCAGAACCTTCAGAGATGTGCCAGGTTAGCAACAGAGTGGGCCGAAGGCAACGCAGTGGAGTTTGACATCGGCAAGACAGAGGCCATACTGTTATCTAAGAAACGGAATCATCAAGGATCCAAAGTCAAGTTAAAGATCAGGATCGGAGAGAATAAAATCGCGTTCGACGAAAAACCAACAAGGTTGCTCAGAATACAGCTGGATCGGAAGCTAAGATTTCAACACCACCACGAAGTTGTCATGGCGAAAGCAAGAAAGGCACAGGGCAGGGTCAGGAACATAACCGGGAAGTACGGCCTCAACCAAGCGAATGCCAGAAAAGTCCAAACGGCCGCAGGTCAGTCAATAGCCCTGTACGGGTCAGAACCATGGTGGGACAATCAAACAGGAAGGGAACAGGACCTGAAGAAACTGGTTAATGAATCAGCAAGACGCACGACGGGAATGTTCCGAACAACACCAATAGTCCCCCTCATCAAAGAGGCGGGATTCAGGCCTGCGATATCGTTGCTCAACAACAGACGAAGACGATTCGCAAAACGATTGATTGAAATGCCAGATGGTCATGGGGGAGGAGACATTGTGGAAGGAGAGAGTAATCTGGCAAAAAGATTGAGAAAAAGCCTTGATATAAAGGGAAGAGTGGAACGAAAGACTTTACTGGAATCTGAGGTCAAAGCTGAAGCGAAAGTGATCATATCCGAAAAGAAACAGGCCTTGAAGGAAGCGAGTATTACTAGTGATGGGCTTGTCTATTGGAGAGATGGGTCAAGGTTCGACGATGGAAGAGTGGGCTGCGCGGTGGTGTGCAGGGAGCAAGAAGATGGAGAATGGGAGAGCGAAAAATACCGCCTGGGGAAAGGAAACGAGAAAGAAGTGTTCGATGCGGAGTGCTACGCCATCTCGGCAGGAGTGAGAATGGCGGCGGTCAGATCAGACTACGAGGAGGTTACAAAGGTTACTATCTTTTCCGACTCAACTACAGCGATACAGAGAGTCCAGCACACAGAGCCGGGCCCAGGACAGAGAATCGCCATGAAATCGATCGAACACAACAACAAACTCTTCGCAATGGGCATCCAAGTGGTGTACAGGTGGGTGCCGTCCCATGAAGGGGTGAAGGGGAATGAAAAAGCAGATGAAGAATCGAAAGCAGGAGCCCTGGAGCAAGGGGGGGTCACAGCAATTGCCGAAAGATTCAAAGGAATATCACTTGCGAGTATCCAGAGAAGGGTCACAGAAGCGAAGTGGAGCGAGACCGAAACATGGTGGAAAACGAAACTCAACAAGAAAGCTGTGTACAGAATGAATAAAAAGAGAAAAATGGCAGCAGAAGTGGGTGTTGCGAGAAAGTCGATTGCATCAAGGTATCTGCAGTTAAAAGTGGGTCATGTACTCACGGCGGTTTACTTAGAAAGAATCAGAAAGAAAGAGAACCAAGAGTGCTGGTGGTGCCAACACAAGAGGCAGACGAGAGACCACCTCTTCAAGTGGTACAGCAAATGGAATAGACAGCAGGACGTCCTTTGGGAAAAATTGAAAGTGAAGTGCAAGTGGAAAGAAGGAAGGACGAAGGTGCCGATGTGTCAAGTGTTTGATACAGACGAAGTCGTCAGGCCAGTGTTAGAGTTTCTAGCTGACACAGATGTGGGAAGAGTAACGGGGGTGAAGGAAGGGGACGACACAGAGGCAGAGAAGGGTGGAAGCAGTAGTGAAGACGAGTAGGGAGGGGATGGGCCGAGAGGTAGAGGAGGGTGGAAGAATGTAGATATAGCCTTTTCTTTTTGTTCGGCGGAAATGGGGGGAAGGGGATTAGGAAGTACAACTTGGAAGCAGGGAAGGCTAGGATGCTGAGGCCTTGTGCCCGGCCTTGGGTGGAACTGTGGAAGTGCTTAGGATTAGGATTATGCCATGGCCGCAAGCGGCAGAATGCAATATGATTACAAACAAACAAACGAGCTAGTAACACCGGCGAATCGAGATATGCCAAATACATACCTGCCAAACGAGCGAAATCACACCTCAAGTCATCGGATCTCCAAGCGGGAATGGATGCACATTTAAGTCGTCATATCCCCTAGCGGGAATGGACGCATCTTCTCCTCTATATCCCTGATCAGCATTGTGCAAATGGTTAACCTTCTGTATATAGGAGAATAAACGTCATTTAAGTTTCACGTGATAGCCTTCGGTTCACGAACCGTATGAGCTACCTCTGGGCTTGCCTAGACAAGAAATCCGGAGATCAACATATCATTTTACTTTTGGCCCTCCGAACCCCAATCGGGGGTGCCACCGGCAGCCACCAACGTGACGTCGGAACCTTCGCAGGCGGAGGGCAATCGCTCTTTGCAGAAGGGCGGTGAAGAGAATGAGCCTCCGGTTGAACATACAACTGCTTGGAGCCACCGCACGAGTCTCTCTTAGCCTAGCGACGAGATTCTCGAGGCATTCGCCATATGACTTGGCAATTGCACAAGGGTTGCTGTGAGCTTCCATGGAAGGCACCACACACAATGTGGGAGAAGCCCCATGAGTTGGACGCGCGAGCAGGAGCAGCGGCGGTAGTTGCGGCAGAAGAGTAACACAGTGACGGTGCTTGAATGACTGCTACCGGCTCGCCGAGCCACGAAGGGAGGATGGGACGCCACGGTCATGCTCCATTGTGACGGGCCGGCGGAAGTCTCTACTCCTGGGAATCCCTACCCTCCTCCACTTCAGTCCTTATTTGGAACGCAGTTAACATGTACAGATGGAGAGAGGCGGACACCTGAATTGGTGCCTACAGACCGACGACGGAGGTCACATCCCCGCAAATACTAAGAATTCGGGAGGTCTTTAGTAAGGCCAAGGCCGAGACACTCCCGCCGCAACATCCAATTGACCATGCGAGATCTATAACCGGTCAGAGGTTGAGTTTAGAACTCTAAAGGCCTATATATCGCGATGAACCTAGCCAATGGGCTTAGTCAATGAGATTAACCAACGGTCATCATCGCCGGTGGCAACGCCGATACTCTTGCAAACAAGGAAGGCAACCTTGACACAACCACCAGGCATGTATGTCAGCGTACCCATTATGAACTTACAGAGTTATGGCAGGACTACGATATGCAGGTTGTACGAGTGTAGAGTGCAACCCAATCGCACACACTCGGAGAAGGATGGGTATATGGAAACACAAGGTTTCGTTTGAACTTCTACCCTCTTCTTAAGAAACTCTTACTTTAGATGACACGCAACGAGAATTGCAATCGCTAGTATCAAGCGACGACGGCAACCGAAAGTGCCAGAATCAACGAGAATCGATATGAAAATCGATAAGAGAATCAACATAAGACTCGATACCGTACGAACCGACAAAATCACAAGTCGTCGACGAACACCGATCTCCAAAAGAGGAGGATGACCGTCACAACGCAAAAACAACCGATATCCTTCCAAAGAAGGATGGCGACTTCATACTCTTAATCGAGTACCGAGCTTTCAATATGTACACAATCATGAATCGATGAGAAATGGCTGCTAGGCGGATGGCACTTTTTGAGCCACGGGAAAGCCGCGTAATGCAGATTTCTCGAGTGCCGAACGTAATCGCGCACACTCTGGAGAAGGATAACAAGAGTCTTCTCACCGATATGGATATACAAAGTTACGTTTTAATTCTACCCTATTCTTTAAGAAACACTTACTTTATGAGTGATGCTGCATGATTCGCAATCGAATGCAGATACAGAAGCACGAAGCAATAATGGCAATCGAAACCGTCAAATCAATGAGAATCGACACCGCATGCACCAGCTGCACTCAGCCGTCAACGGAGCACCGACCTCAAAAAAGAGGGGGATGACCGTTCCGGAAACCGAGAACACACTACTCCAAACGAATTCCGCACCGGAAGTGCTGGGACGACTCACCATCACAACCCCAACGCACCAGTCATGCTGCAGATGTCAAGTGCACCAGGAAGTCGATGAGATCAAGTGCAAGTGCACCGGGAGCCTGGGAGTCAACGAGAAGTCACTGGTTACGATGCTGGTCTTCATCACCGAATCGGAAGCACCACCGAATGCATCGAATGCACAATCAGCTGCAACCGATGATATCAATGGAGTCAACTGCACCCAATACTAGCGGCCAAGAGCCAGCCAAATCAGCAGTCGAAATATCAACTTCAAGCTGCGCGGAATGTGAACCGACTGAACTCCATAATGGACGTATGAGACTACCGCGATAGAGCCTTCAGAGCTTAAGTTGCCGAAAGAGCAAAAGCACCGAATTACATGGTAACTATGACCTTGTACAGAATGCTTACGAATTAGATATATCAACGAATGATACCCTCTGCGAGTGGAGCATATGAATGGCCGAGAGCACTCAACAAAGTCATGACGATAATCAATTGACATCGCCGCCGATAGTGGTGATTAACCGCATAGGGCTAGATTTAGGATGTCACCACTATATTAGTTGAACCGTACGATGATCTCTTACCGGCGATTCAGAAGGCCTTGTATTCCGCCACATTGGCAATCGACGTGAATCCGAAGATAGTCGACTCGCCCATGTCAAACACTCCCGAAGACGAGAACCAATGGAAGGTCGTCGCTGGAGCTCTGACTTACGAAGGGAGGATATACGTTCCTGCAGATCAAACACTTCGTGCTAGAGGACTTCTATTGGCCCGCGATGGACACGCACATAAGGAGGTACGTCAGTGGCTGCGAAGTTTGCCACCGCGTCAAGGCTCCACGGCATGCTCGACATGGCACAATGATACCCTTGGCACCTTCGACACGACCCTGGGAAGGCGACACGATGGATTTTGTACCGACTTGCCGGAATCAACTGCATCCGAGTACACTGGAATCTCAGTCATTGTCGATCGGCTAACGAAAATGGCGATCTACCTGCTGTGCCGAAAGGACGTCGATTCACCGGAACTGGCTAGGATCTTTTTGAGCATGTTATTTGCAAGCATGGATCTGAAGCCGAAGGGCAACCGGAAGTCGAAAAAGACGAACCACACCTGGATAACCGATATACGAGTCAATCTGGTGCCAATCGATGAAACACATGATCAATGCCGAGAGCGGAGGCTATTATAGATGAGGTCTACCATGTGCTGGGATATACGAAAGCACAGAGACATGGAATTGGAGAAATCATACGAATTGAAAGCTTTCAAGAGCAGTAGCTACGACCGAGATAAGTACATCATGCAATTATGCTAGTTGACTGCTACAGAGATGCATTACCGGCCGCGATGCCGAGATAACGTTCACGAGGGCGTTCGATGGGAGAAATCGTATACGAACGAGAATAGTCGGAAGACTATCGACGGCCAGGAGCCGCCTTCGAACAAGTCGATTAGTCGGAAGCCGCATCGGACTCTAAAGTTATGCAAGCATCAACAGCCGCCAGTGAATACCGTCTGAGCTCTCAAAGGAGGCCAGCGGATTCCAGTGCAAGGGAATCGGCCGCCTGCGCTCTCCATGAAGGCCAGCGGGATTTCAGTGCTGGGGAATAAAGCCGTGTGAGCACTCCTGGGAGGCCAGCGGATTCCTGATCGCAAGTGCATCAAATAATACAATCTATGACGAACGAATGGCGGAAGCCAATGGCACCCCCGATTCGAGCATCACCGAGCCGGCACTACGGAGATCAATTGCTTGGATTTGGAGAACTAGAAGTCCACTTGGATATTCGGAACCATGGACTTGCAGGATTGGACTTGGAAGCCTGCTGAAGGAGTCGGCTTAGAACGAGGCCTGCCGCCATGGATTCAGAGAGGTGGGCTTGGAGGAAGGCTCATTTTGGAGGTTTCCTTCTCTTCTCTTCTCTTTACTTCTCTTCTTTCTCTTCTTATTGGATCTCGGCCCGGTACAAATGGCGTCGGCACGGGTTTTTACCACCTACCACTGGAGGTGGAGTTTCCCCGTGCGCCGGATCCACCGAAAGGTCACCCTGGAGCGGTACCGATCGGTAGCGGGATTTATGAGGCCGTACGAGGGCGTACGAGTGTGGATCTTTCTTTCTCTTCTCATGTACGGGTATCGCAGCCCAGGGGGTCTGCAGCTAGAGAGGAGGATGATGTAACGGCAGCCGGCCGATGGCCGGGTAAGTGCCCAGCATATAGTCACTTCGCGGGAGTGCAATTGCACTCCAGCGATTATCTTACTTACTTACTTACTACCATACTTAATGACTACTCTACTTTATCACCTATTCTCGTGTGCAACCGTATCTACTCTTACTCTCGAGTACGGAACTATACTCTGGCGTACTCGCCCTTACACACCAACTGAAATACTCTTCGTTAAGAATAGATACAACAGGCGGGGTTAGATATGCTTCGAGTTCATCCTCTATTCGTGGCTGTTTTGGTGCTTTCTGGTTTGTCCATTCCAGAATTGAATCTATGGTAGTTGGAAGTTCATTGTCATCTAATTCAGCAGTTAGTATTGAACTATATAAGGTCATCGAACTTACACCTAAAGGATTTAATAACTTTTGACTTATATTGATTGATCCAAAGTTGAATAACCGCTGTTCGAGCCTTCTCTATCCAATCTGGATGGTCTTCCCACTGCTGCTCAAAGTATTGCATTTTTTGCCCTGGATGTAGTACAGTTGCAGCATTATTATTGTAAGGAGGTCTCTGAGATCATGCAATGTCCGCACGAAGCATTCTGATTGGTCAACTGGTGGTACATCCCTGCAAATATCATTATGATTGGTTGACTTGATGCCCCCCATGCTCCAGAAAATGCGAAATCCAAACATTAAAGCTCAATTAAGTCTCTGAGTTTCACTCTGATCACAAAGTAAATTATACATTCAATATGTGTAAGTTGTCACTCTTTTGCCTCCCAGTCTCTGATTTGAAATCCGATCAATATTTGTTGAGTCGCTGTGGAAAAGCGGCGATTTTGGCCTGATTTTTGCCATGATACTGTTAGGGGTTTCCCCTTAGCATGTGTACGAAGTACGTCAGGCTTAGTCTCCCAGGCTTGCCGCGGTTCAAAGATGAATCAGCGGTTAAAGGTTACACCCCTGAGGATGTCTACTGATGAGTTAGCAGACGGCTCAACATAGCCGGGTGAAATTCCCATAATAGTCTATGCTACAATACTGCGTCTCAGCATAGGGAATAGCAACCCAGTGTGGAGACAGTACGCACACTCGATCAGACAGTAACCATGGGGGTAAAAACCCATAGTACTGGCCAAGGCATGGGTCACACCAACCATACTGCCGAAGCAATGTATCTGCCGAGCAGGGGCCTTCGGGTCAGCTGTGCGTTACGGATCAGACCAGTGCTATCTCCGGTATCATGCTAACACTGGGATAAACCATATCCGCGCTTAGCCTCATAGATATGGTTGGACAAGCGATATTATCTTAGTATGCGGGACTTTGCTATCTCTAGAGCTAGATCAAGCAAAGGAAATAAGCTAACTGCGCCCCGGTAGTTAACTCTACCTAAAAGATAAGTGCTTGGATCTAGACTGTCGAAACCCAGCTCTGCCGCGTTTGCAACACGGTAACTGACAGAGGGCACCCCCTTCGGGAAACACGGATAAGACCCGATGACACTAGGTACGTGGCAATGTATGGGTTGGCAGCTCATTAAATCATTGATCACTATTCCACTCAATACGAAGAAAGATAACTAATACGAAGTAATGGTCCGATATGTGCGTCATCAACGTCATAAACAAGCAGGATAATCTTTGGGATTCCTGGTGGGGGCTTACACAACCACACGTTGTCAAACGGAACTCTCCACAGCTAACTACCGAGATCGGCTCAGAAGCAACGATCGGATGTTATGTGAACACCCACTACGGTGGACTAAGTGTTATTGAGATAGTACTATACACACACATCATAGATTACAGAGAAGTACCGTCACCCCCTAGCAGGATGGTTTGACGCGGAAATACTCACCTATACAAGACCACCTTAAACCCACAAGTTTAAACACAACGATTCAAGCAACAGCCGAACAAACCACAGTCAGAACACAACAGCGGAAAAACCACCTGAAATATTATTAAGTTAATTACCTTAAAAATATTCACCAAAACTTTTATGTCGATTACAGATGATCAAAAGATTCTTTACGCTCGCATCTTCCACGCACAAGCAAACACTCGAGCCAAATACGAACACCTCGCACGATACCTTGTTCGTAATAACCTTTGGGTAGAATACTACCATTATTTCCATACCGGTGAACTTCCTTCCCAAGTCACGTTCGACGAGTCATCGGAAGATTACCTCCAAGACAGTTACGACTTTTAAATAGGGCCATACTGCAATAGATGCCCCTGTTTATACATACAGTACAACGACGTAAACGTGTCACGATTGAATTCCATATCTTTAGTTGGATTATCATTTTCAAAGTACGCCTTTACCACAAGTCGGTACAACAATATCGATAAGTTACATGTAGCTGCAATATCCCCCTAACATATACAATGGCGGCAAAGCTGCCTCCAAAATTTGCCAGCCAAGATCCAGGCCAGCTTGGACCAGCTCGATCATCTGAAGCCAGCCAAGAGCCAGATCGGCTCGATCACGTCCAGCCAGCCGAGAGCCGGCCCAGCTCGATCATCTCCATTAAGTCGACTGCCAGCTTGACTCGATCGCGTCCAACCAGCTGAAAGCCAGACTAGCTTGATCCTGTCCAGCCAGTGGAGAGCCAGCCCGGCTCAATCACATCCAGCCATTGGAGAGCCAGCCCGGCTCAATCGCGTGCAGCCAGCCAAAAGCCACCCCGGCATGATTATTTCCAGCGGACCGAAAGCCAGCCCAGCTCGATCATCTCCAGCCAGCCGTGAGCCAGCCCTGCTGGAACATGTCTAACCAGCCGATATCGTACGTTCTATTGGATTGTAGAATCATTTCACTCGCTTCAGTTATGCAAGACACGGATGACGTCGCTCCTACGAAGTCACCATCCTACATTCTGTTCGATCGTCGAATGATTTGACTCACCGCAGCTAGCCAAGACATTGATGACGTCACGCGTACGGAGTCACCATCGTATGTTCTGTTTGATTGTCAAATCATTTCACAGGCCGCTGCAAGCGAAGACATGGATGACGTCGTTCCTACGGAGTCACAATCGTCAATTCTGTTCGATCGTAGAATCATTTGACTTTGCGTCTTGATTGATATATTTTGTGACCATTCCCATCTTGCTTCCGCACTGCATAACCTCCCTGTCGGCATTGTTTGTCACCTCTGTCGTTCTGCCGTTACTTCGCGATTCTTGAGTTATAAAGTGTGGTATTACTCTCCCTACGATTCCTTATTTCGATTTCCGTACTCGACGCGTTCGTTCATTGGCCTAATGCTCATCTCCAGCGCCCAGCCAGCCTGTCGAGATCATCTCCAGCCGGCGGCCAGCCAGAGCGCATGCTGCCAGCCTCCAGGCATCCCGTTCAGATCCTGTCCAGCCAGCCCCCAGTCAGTACGTCTCGATCATCTCCATCCATATCATGTCCAGCCAACTGAAAGCTAGCCCGCCTGGATCGTTTCCGGCCAGCCTCCAACCAGTCCGTCCAGATCATCTCCAACCAGCCTCCAGCCAGTGCTTCGAGATGGTGTCCAGCAAGCCGAGAGCCAGCCTATTCAGATTGCGTCCAGCCAACTCCTACCCAACTTCGCTCAATCACCACCAGCCAGCTTCGTTCAATCACCACCAGCCAGCTTTGCTCAATCAACAGCTGCCAGCTGCTACCCAGATTCGCTCAATCACCACCAGTAATCTTTGCTCAATCAACAGTTGCCAGCCCCTACCCAGTTTTGCTCAATCACCACCAGGCAGCTTCGTTCAATTAACAGCCGCCAGCTCCTACCCAGCTTCACTCGATCACCACTTGCTCTCTTTGCTCAATCAACAGCCGCCAGCTCTTACCTAGCTTTGCTCAATCACCACCAGCGAAACCACCATCCCCTGCCTAACTTCGCTCGATCACCACCAGCCAGCTTCGGTCGATCACAACCACCATCCGCTGCCCAGCTTTGCTCGATCACCACCATCTTATTCGATCAACAACCGCCATCATCTCTCAATCACCACCATCTTCTCTTGAACAACAACCGCCAGCTCCTACCCAGTTTCACTTGGTCACCACCAGCCAGCATCCATTGATCAAAAGCCGGCATCTCCTACCAAACTTCGCTCAATCACCACCATCTTCACTCGCCAGCTCCTACCTACTTTTTCTCGATCACCACCAGCCCTCTTTGCTTGATCAACAGCCGCCAACTCCTACCAAGCTTCGCTCGATCACCACTTGTAGATCATAGGGCAATGCTCAGCCATTATCCAATACTTCTCCAAATCAAGCCACCCAGTATTAAGTATATTGTTGATGCCTTCATTGCGTTCTCCTTCAGCTGGATATATATACTGGGACTTCATTTCCTCCACATGATTCATAAGGTCATGATATACCTCATGAATATCAAATTGAGCTCCATTTTTACGTTTTCATTCCAACACTTTGGTATAGCATTCAAAGGTGTCCAGAATTTGCACCAAATCTTCAAGTTCCTGCCATTCCTCCAGTGATAACTGATCATCTTCAAGTCCAGGAATCTCTTCTATACCAAAACACTTGAATTATAATCACAGCCATAAGAATTGAATATGAAATAAGAGTACTTACGGTTATCATTAGGATGGTCTGCTATAAAACTATGTACTGCTGGCTACAATGCAATAGCCAGCTTCATAGCATAGTAATCACCATTCCATCGAGTGTCATTGGGTCGAATAAGTTCACTAGCTTTATTTTCTAAAAGGCCTGCATCAATAACTGCAGCATGAAAGCTATCTTTTCACTGCGGGGTTCGTTTGACTGCTAGCATAATATTTCGCAGCATACCAAGTGGGCCTTGGCTTCGCCGTTGACTTTGCGTATTCTTAGCCTGTGCAAGAGTTATTGAAGATGGCTCCTCCTGCCCCTGTGTATCCTCGAGTATAAGAAGAGCACTTTCATCAGTCTTATATAACATCACCTTTACAGCCAAATTGATGCCCTGCCCAAGACAGTGTATCCAATGGGACTCTGAATCATAGTAGACTCCAAGTCTATTAAATTTACACTCCAACTCCTGGAGAGCAGTACCATTATTTGCTGCATTATCCAGTATATGGTAGCCAACCTTACATATTAGTTAATTGACCAATGAAATATACCACCAGATAATGAACAAACCTTTTTCTCTATTTAATACTCTTGTATAATAGACCATAGAACTCCACACTGATTTTCCCCTGAATGACTTTCACATAGTCTTCGCAAAGCCAGTAAACTACCACACTGTACTCTCTTGGCAGATTCCCAATTACCAATTAAACCTAGGTATGCCCGACAATTTGGTCCAGTCCAGAGGTCAAATGAAAAGTGTATATCCAAAGCAGTGCCCTGGGGATTGCTTAATTGCTCTCGTAGGCAGTTTTTCTCACAGCAGTTAGGCTGTAGAATCTATGATTTAATTGTAGTTCCAGAGTGTGGCATACAGCGAGGGATGCAACTGATATTTGATTCCTGAAAGTATCAGCATATGTCACAACATTGGGTAAGGATCAAACAATAGCTGCAAGATATTCACAGATCCGCCGGAATTGACTCCCTTCAACATGATTCAAAAGAACGTTTTTAAAGCAGATCCATTTCAATAACACTTCTCAGAAAACTAAGGGGGATGAAATAAATAGATGCATGAATTAGATTTAAATTATGCTCATAGGCTGTAGATGAATCAGCAGAAGGTGCGAGACCCAAAGATGTCTGTATAAGCTCCCGGCTGCGTTGAATAAGTTCTGACTCTGTTCCTGGCTTCTTTATACAATGCTGAATTTCCAAATGATGATTGCAGTTCTTTAGTGCACTTAAATTATAATACTCACCACCTGTTATTCTATCAACATGGCAGTAACACAGGGGAATAGACCAACAAAGACTGCACCACTAGTGTATCTTATTATCTTTCATTATATGCATTCCATGGTCCCATATATAACTCCGGGTTCACTGTTGAGAAGGTTCAAAAAGGTCTCTGGTTGGAGGGGAAACAGGGGAGAATGGCTCAGATTCAAGGTTCTGAATGCGAAGGCATGGCTGGGTGGAAGGAGATGGTGATAAGATTGTGTCTGGGGCAGCAGAATGTTCAAAATTGTGCAATTGTGAGCTTGAGAGTATGGAGAGGGAGCTGGATTGACTGTTTTCACTCATGATATGAGTTGTATGCAGAGAACAAATTTCAAACAAGCAGAAATATATTGTATATTTATCGTGGACTTAGAACCTCTGTCATCATCATTAACTATATAGCATGCATTATACATGGAGCCGTCATTGAAGCATATCGGCCTATATTGTATATTTATCATGGACTTAGAACCTCTCTTGTCATCATTAACTGTGTAGCATGCTTTTTACATTGTGCCGACATTGAAGCTTATCGGCCTATATTGTATATTTATCGTGGACTTAGAACCTCTCTCGTCATTATTAACTGTATAGCATGCTTTATACATTGTGCCGTCATTGAAGCTTATCGGCCTATATTGTATATTTATCATGGACTTAGAACCTCTGTCGTCATTATTAACTGTATAGCCTGCTCTTTACATTGTGCCGTCATTGAAGCTTATCTGCCATTTGGCGGTGTTCATAGTATGGCCCCTGCAGAACTTTATTTGATCATAATCATATCATGTGGCCCCTGCAAAAGCTAAATCGGTCATAAATCGTCAGACCTCAGTCAACCCGTTTCTAAGTGTCCAGTCAAGTCCAGTCAACACTAATATATGGTCTAGTCTTAGACTTGACTATATCTCCGGTCCGCGGTCAAAGATCGGTCTGGACCGGACTACTGGGAACACTGCGCTGGGCAGTCTGATCCTCACGGCGGAGGCGCCGGCTGTGGGCGATGTATTCTACTTCCTCGTCAGGAGCGCGACTTGTATTTGTTCTCGAACCTGAGTTTGCAGGGAGCCATCTACGCTGAAGAGCATCGGAAATCTCATCAGTACAGCCATGAGCACCACTTCCGTGGCCTTCACCCGTTCCACTGGTATTATCTCCATGGAGGAAGACATCTCCACCCGCGTCATCATTATCTGTGGGCTATGCTTGCTGGGAGCCTTCGACGCTGAAGAGTGTCGGATATCTCATCAGTACGGCCATGAGCACCACTGCCGTGGCCTTCACCCGTTCTACTGGTATTATCTTCCAATTCTTTGACATATTTCGTTTCTTGAGGGAGCTCAAAGATGTCATTTTCGTTTCCTTGTAGTTAGGCATGAAATGTGCACGTTGCGATCCTCGTCAAAGATGACTTCCGACTGTGCTTTGACTGCCTTGAATTCAGGATCCCATATTCTCCAGATAGTAGCCGAATTATGTGTGTAGCCGACCATCATAGGGCTTGGATTTCGGATTGAATTTGCCTCGGCGGATATCTTGTTTCCGTCATCATCATGGGTAGGCTTGCCAAATTCATGCAGCATCTCGTATGGCGTTTCGTATGGCGCTTTGTAGCCGTCGCGGCCGTTTCGCTTCGCTAAGCCTTCGTTTTGAATATCTTTGATAGAGATAGACTGCTGTGTGTTGACTGCTTCTCCCAGAATTCGATGTGTACTTTGCGAGCGTACCTACTTTCATTCTCTTTCTCTCATTCTCATTCTCTCATTCTCATTCTCTGTTTCTCTTTTCTCTCTTTCTCTTTCTTTCCCTTTCTTGGGAGTCTACGACAATGTCGATTTTCAGTGGTAATAACTCAAGGTGATGGCGGTGACTATATGGAGCATTATACCGCTCCCAAATGTAGCCATATATCCGGCCGTATCTATTTAGTTGATGGAGAGAAATGAGAATCGTAGGTGTGCAAAGGGCATCGACTTGGTAGCCCTGTGGGATATCGACTGTGATAGTTTGCGGTTACTGTGGGGTAATCTCTGGGTTCGATGAGTATGTGAGATCGTAGTTTCTTGAAGATGATGGAGCAGTGGCTGCGGTGCAGGTGGTGACGATTACACGATCCACTGGTCGCAGAGGATGGTGATCACCGGCTGGCTTTCTTAACTTTAGTACGCTGTTCTTGAACTCGTTTGTAGTGAATGCAATTAGCTTTGAAGTGACTAGGGAGTCCGCATTGGTAACATGTTCGTTCATCGTTTCGGGGTATATCTTTTGCACTTCCGTATCTGCCGTGTCCGCTCTGGGTGCGCTTTCTCTTTCTGCATTCGTCGGTTGTATGACTGTCTAATTTGCAGTGGGTGCACTGGTGTTTCGTATGTCGTCCGTCTCCTCGTCCGTCTTTTCGTCCGTCTTCTTTTCGGTATCTGTCACGGCCATGGCTATGGCGGTGACTGCTGTTTCTGCCTCGTGTATAAGAGCCAATCCGATAGACGCATACCCGATTGCTTTGGTAGGTGTCGCCGACTTGACGTCCAGTTTTGGAGGGTCCATGACTGTATGGGTCTCGGTAGACATGCATGGTAACGGTGTGAGTTTCAGTGAGAGGGTTAGGGTTGTGGAGGCTCTCGTAGATCGTGAGATATAAATAGAATAGTAGAGTAGAACTTTAAATGATAGCGACTGCCGGGCTCATAACCTGTTGAAATACTGATTGCTAGAGAAGCTTAATTGTTCTATCTAAGAGGCCATAAGGCCATATATATATATACGGTACGAATATGTACGTGCTCGCCATCTATGTATAGAGATGGCTGAGCATCGTCAGTCCGTACGAGAGCCGGCCCGTATGAGAGCCAGCCCAGTAAGTCCGTATGAAGGCTGAGATCTATTTATGCAACAGTTGATATTTAGCAAGTGATGGTGTGAAAGGATATGATTTGATCAGATTAGATTATATCCATCTTTCCATCATGGAGTGTACACTCGTTGAATGCTCTGCACACATATGCTCACGCATGTATACGCGCTCAGCTGGCCATATCGAGCAGAATTTGATCAACGCAACTAATTGCATTCAGCCCAGCCCAACTACGTGCATTCAGTCCAGCGCAGTTATGTACCTTTAGTGTTATACAGAATCTTCTTCCTTGACTATCTTAATCTAAATGACACGTATGCAGAACTTAAAATGCAAGCGGCTCCGCGTTTAAACCTAACCCAAACCACGTGATGACGAACTCAATAAACCTCTTCAACACACCTCCAGGGCGTCATCACGTCCGTAAGTACTAAACCATCGAGAAGACAAAAAAGAAACCGTCTCCACTTTCCAAGCAAAAACTTCTCCCAAACAATAAACTGTAGCTCCTCCGAAATAATCATCCTTTCACTGCTGTACCGGCAATTGCGGATGAAACGTCAGCTGTCAGGCATGGTGTTTGTATCTCATTATTAGATACAATGGTCAGCGTCAGAATGGTTTTGTTTCTACAGCGAGGTCTGTCAGATGGGCCTGTATCTAGAAATATACAAGTCAGATTTTCGCGGTGACTTGAATAAAGTGCTTCTCCGGGCCTTAAACAGTGATATTTCCAGCCTCTAGTTATCCCATTGCTCCCATTTTTACCCCTCCTGTAGGGGCAGCTCTGTGTCTGCGAGTTGTTTTAGGTTTGATGCTCCGGAGCTCCCTTCAAGAGCCTTTCCCTTCTCAGCGCCACCACTGGCAGCTGTCACTTAGGTACTTCTACATCTGTCAGATGGCATGGTATCTTATCAATTATCAGTCAGGTAAGGAGTGTATCTTAAAAATTACCGGTCAACAAAACAAGGTGTTTCATCCGCAATTGCCGGTACAGTACATTGAGCCGAAACATTCCACCAACCTGAGGTGCCACCGCAACAAGCTTTCCATATCGTCCTCCACGATAACCATTAGTACCCACCACTTTCTCATAAATCTTCACCCTAAAACAATTGACTGAAACAATCCGCAGGCCTCGATCCATCAGCCGTGATTATGAGAGCGTGTTTGTGGTGTGCTAGATGTTGAGAGCAAATCAGAGGGAAAGAACGAATGTGCTGAGTTGTCTAAAGTACATAGAAGAGAAAGACAAAGCTTATATATAAGAATGGGCGTCATGCCCGGAAGGTGCCATAACCGGGGCCCGCCCGGAACCATATCATACCCGGAGCCGATTATCCGGAGCCGGATGTCGTGCTCAAGTCCGGGTGGATAGCCGGTGCTCTCGGCTCGATGTCCGAGAAGGCTACGGCCATACCTCCGAATGACGTCGAGATTCTCTGGGCTAAACCCAGAGCAGTGACATCAGTCAAGTAGCGTCAACACTAGAAGCGTAGTAAACTATTCAATCGTAATTATCACGACTTCTAGCAGAGGAAATGACTATTTATCAATAAAAACCATTCATCATAGTTAACGTAGGATAACACAGATTGGTTCAACCGACTAAGACGAAACACAGCTAACCATCTAAGAAATTAAGACACCCCACGTTCACTGTATATAACCTCCAAAAATTACCAAAGTACACAACCCTCAGAAGAAATACCTAGGTATTTGTAACAAACGAACTCTGAGGAAGCAATTGTACAACAATTATTAATAGGAATCAACTGATTACAAATTGTGGCAAATCTCTGCTGACAAATAAGAAACTTCGAGAAGTGAAGTCATTCTCCATATAAGGATCATGACATGCGAGGGTGGGTAGATTGGGGTAGAGCTATCGAAACAGTTGTGCAACCGCCTCGTGTCCTTGCGCTCAAGCCTGGAGCACCGGAGTCCTCCCGTCCTTGTAGGCAGCCGAGACGTCGGCGCCCTTGTCCAGCAGCAGCCGTGCCACAGCCTCGTGTCCGTTCGATAGAGCCAGGAGCAGCGGAGTCGATCCATGCTTATCCGCAGCCGAGATGTCAGCGCCCTTGCCCTACAGCAGATATGCCAAATCCTCGTGTCCGTTCGATGAAGCTAGGAGCAGCGGAGTCGACTCGTCCTTGTCGGCAGCCAAAATGTCGCCGCCATTAACTAATAGGTATTGCACAAGCAGCATATTCATGTCAATTTTATTAATATTAGACTGTAACTCAAATAAGGCTTCGAACCTTCGACGTAACCCAAAGATGCAAGTCGAACATAACGGGTTGTCGGATTTTTGCTTGGCAAAGGCGTAGAGTTTCTGCCAAAACAGCTCACTGGTCCACCGGTTCGTATTGATTTTGGAGCAGCAATTACCCAACCACTTCCGATAGTTAGATTGTGATCTAAATCCCTTGCCAAGGCCCCCGAGGGAATCGTCGCCAACGCCTCGTAGCGCTTCGTATCGAAAGAGGTTCCACGGCCAGAAAGTCGCCGAGTACAGCAAAATATGTCAGTTTTTGTACTTTCCCCTCCCTGTGGTCACCGTTTAGTCGTATCTCTCGCAAT
Organism: Trichophaea hybrida; assembly: GCA_015178995.1. Taxonomy (NCBI): domain Eukaryota; kingdom Fungi; phylum Ascomycota; class Pezizomycetes; order Pezizales; family Pyronemataceae; genus Trichophaea; species Trichophaea hybrida. Next base: position 55,997 of record WHVE01000603.1, read on the forward strand.
CGTTCGAAGAGTACAATAGAGAAAGACAGATCTTTGTAATGTAGGTATGGCAGTCGGCCTCGGTAAACTTGGTCTCCAAATATTCCCGCATCGAGAAATGCGCAAACCGGACAGTATCTAGAGGTTCGTCCCAGATAAGTAGATTTTGGCAAATCTTCAGTATTGTATTGGTTGTTATTGGTCCATGTTGGGAGTGGTCACCGGAGTCGCTGACTTGGGCCCGGACTGCATTAAGAAGGGTGTTTGATGCTAGCAGTTCATATGAGTACTTGACCCAGCGGAAGGCATTGAGGGCTAACCTGGGCGAACTTCCCCTCTGGTTAGTAATTCCGTAGTAGGCCTTCTTTAGAGAATCAAGGAGATTATTTAGACTAGTTCTAACATCGCCATCTGTGTCTAGTTGGCAAAGGAATGTAATCTGGACTGCAGCAAGCTGAAATCTAAGCAGTATCCATCAGCTATGCCGATCTCTGATTGTAATAGGCATTAACTCACATTCCCTTCGATCTAGTGCCCAGGGCATCACATATCTCCATCCGAAGGTCTTCACTGACATGCCCCTGAAGCAGTTGCGCATCATCGATTGCATGCGCTACATTTGATTGTATAAACTCTCTAATATCCTTTGCATTGTCATCAGGCTGTACATCAATCCTCGGGAACATGCCAAACTGATGGAGAATGTCTAGATCATTCCTGGATGTTGCAAAAATTGTGACTAAATTCTTCAATTTTTCGATGACGAGTTTCAGCGACTTCAACAAATCAATGCGCTTATCTGGGCTATTTCATCCAATGTGTCTAAGCAGATTGTGGTTTGGGAATAGATGTCTGTTATTTTAAGGAGCATTTCTTCATCATCTGGCAGAATCTGTCCTGAAGACGTTTACCCTTTTTGCTCGCGGTCCTTGTAAAAGTCAACAATTGGTTTCAAAACTTGTTCATTATCGACTTGAACGAGCTGTTCAATAAGTGTATTGAGTATACTGTCGGGATCACGGCGGTTTTCCTCAGCTCAGTCGGAATAGAAATAGGCCATTTTATCAGTCATGTTACCTTTCGTGTGCACTTTTTCCAATATATCAATAATCTTGGACCTACACCATCTGATAGAACATCGCAGGAGTCCTGGAGGTAGTTTACAGCTTATGTCATGTAAGTTTTTCCCACTCCAGCTGTTAGACGACGAGTTACTTTAGATCTGTCAAGAGTTCCAATCCAGAGTGACCTACGAATACCCCGCAGCAACAACATCTTTGACTCACAAGAAGTTCGCCAATCCCTGTATTCATTCCTTGCAAGAATCCACTCCCCGGTGCCTTCTAGTCGCTGCCGGCTGATCAGCTGGTGATAGCTGGTATATGGGATGGTCGATGTCCATTCCAAAATCTTGGTCCTATCATTTACTATTACTAGTCAGCTAATTACTTTACCCATGATCTGGACATTTTGAAAAATTATACCTTTGAGCATGTGATTAATATTCCCGAGATTCTCCTGTAATCGTGTCGATGCCGGGTGCAACTCTTCAAGAAACGTCTGGATATCTTTCAACCCCACTGCCGTCCCTGTTCAAAACCGATCAATTGTCGAAATTGCGGTTAGTTATGGGGCTGATTAACATACATTGAGCTCCAGCGGCATTAGCATCACGCTCAAGAGCGTTCTCCAGTCTTTCAACGTTGCTGAGAGTTTGGGACAGCTCCTCCACTGCGAGTATGCTGTGTAGAACATTATCTATGGAAGTGAAGAATCGATTATTGTCACAAGTTCATACAGCCTAGACTGAATACTCACCATTCAAAACCTCGATAGCTTTTGCCTAGAACTTCAATATCGTGATATAGAGCTTCAGTATCGTCTTCTTAAGAATTCTGGATGCATCGGTGTCTTCTTTGAGGTGCACAGACTCATAAACGAGACATCGGTCGATAAGGTTGCTCAGTGATCTCAACCGTCCCGTCCGACGGCCGGGGACGGCAGTGCCGTCCGAGACCTTGCCAGGACGGACGGGACGGCGCCAAGACCGTCCGTCCCGTCCTAGCATATGAATGACGGCTGGACGGCCGTTGTCTGCCGATGACGGCGTTTTCGCCGTCCCCGGCCGACATCCACCGTCCCCGACCGTCATTGGGCGGTTACAGAATACTCATGTCGCCGAGTGCTAAGCTCGCCACGTGATGTGGCACCGTGATGTGGTACAGTGACTGCACAGCATTGAAGCCACATCACTTGGCGAGCTTAGCACTCAGCGAGATGAGTATATTTAGATAATTTACAATCGTGATTGATAATCGAGTCCTAATTACACAGGACAAGGGTTACAAATGGATGTTTCGAGGAGATTATGTTTTATGTACACTGAGAAATCAACATTCATGGATGTCGGCGGATGTCGGCGGATGACGGCCGGGGACGGCGAAAGCTCCGTTATCGGCCGTCCTAACCGTCCGTCACCGTCCTGCTCCAAAAAGACGGCGCCGTTTCCGTCCTGCCCTGGGACGGACGGCGCTTCGCCGTCCCGTCCCCGTCCTAGGTCAGGACGGACGGACGGGACGGTTGAGAACACTGAGGTTGCTAGTTTTCTCGAGTTCGATAACAACCACATCTCCCATATTCTGTCTAGATAGGCAGACCTACTCAATGTTAGTAACCCCGGCGTCTGATCAGGTGGTTTCAGCGATACAACTTGCAGAAGAAAACTAAACGCCACCCATGGCAATGCAGTGTGTACGGGATCGTATTGAACGATTTTATCAACAATCGGCTTGAACTTGTCTACCCATTGCAGGGTTTTATAACAACTAGGCACGGAGGCGGCTTCGCCGCCTTGGTTTTTTAGGCATGGAGGCTATGTTAGTCCAGAGTCAGCTTCCAGCCAACTGCCAGGCAGCAGAGCTTCATTTTTGATCAGCCCCTATAATGCCATATTTTCTGCTCAAATTAAGTTTTTGAGTTCTCATCGTATCACAATATGATCTATATGTGACAGATGCAGTATTAGGCGCTCTTTCACCTCCCAATGTTGGATTTGTAATCAGATTAATATTCGTTGAGTTGCTGTGAAATTATGCTGTAAATGATGCCTAAATGGTGGGTTTTCCACAGTGACTCAACAAATATCAATCAGATTGCAAATCGGAAACAGGGAGGAGCAAGAGCACCTAAAACTGCATCTTGCTCATATGGATCATATTGTGATACGATAAGAACTTAAAAACTTAATCAGTGCAAAAGAATTGAAGGCCGAAGGGCTTTCAGGTGGGAATGTGCCCAAATGCAATGGTTCGGGTTAGGGTTGGGACTGGAATCGGACCATGGCAACGGGTTTACCACACCAAAAACCCGGACCATTGCACTTGGGCCGGTTCCCACCTGAAAACCCATATATTGCAAAGCCACTTTTTATATTGTAATTAAGTTTTTGAGTTCTTATCGTATCATGACATAATCTATATGTGAATTATGCTGTTTTAGGTGTTCTTTTACCTCCCAGTTTTATATTCCCAATCGAATCTATATTCATTGAGTTGCTGTGAAATAATGCCGAAAATCATGCGAAAATCGTGGGTTTTCCACAGTGACTCAATGAATATTGATCCGATTGCAAATCAGAGACTGGGAGGCAAAAGAGCAACAACTTACACATATTTAATATATAATTTACTTTGTGATCAGAGTGAAACTCAAAGACTTAATTGAGCTTGAATGTTTGGATTTCGCAATTTCTGGATCATGGGGCATCAAGTCAACCAATGATAATGATTTTGGCAGGCATGTACCACCATTTGGCCAATGAGAATGCTTCGTGCGGACAATGCATATGCACGCACCTGCTTAAACTAATAATATCCAGTGTTCCCAACCTGCGCGGTCGACCGCCCGGCGATCTACCGCCAGCCACACCGGTCAAATGCGGCAGCACCCAGCACCGGTCAGGCCCGGCCAGGCTTCTGATCCAAAAAGGCGGTCAAATATCAAATTTATAAGAATGTGGGTAGAGCCGTTAAATATTGGCGGTGCCCATAGATATTTATAATTAATGGTGAATACCGGCGGTGATTATGAATTCTTGTGAATACCGGCGATATTTATGAATATCTATGAATACTACCGGTATTTATAAATATCCATGAATACTAGCGGTATTTATAAATATCTATGAATATCTTTGGATATCAAAAGGTATCGATGCCAATGAATATGAATATTGTGCCATATATAACTGCCATCTCGATTCCAGCCCTGTCTGCTGAGGCAGAACGAGTGTTCAGCAGCTCCAAGTTGCTAATATCTGATCTCCGAAACCGACTAGGAGATGACGTTATTGAGGCTGTGGAGTGCATGAAATCCTGGGCTCGTGCTGGTCTTGTTAGTGTGGATGAGATTCAAAAAATTGATGAAATGTTGAGTGTACTAGAGGAGAAGCAGAGGTTACAGGAGCAGGTGCGGAATCAGTGATGGAACGACAGAGTTAAACATTAATTAGTACTTTCTTATCTATATGTTCGCAGCCAGTAATGAAATATTGTTGTTGATGATGTAAACAGGCCCGGCAGGATTTAAATATCCTCTGCCTGCCGGTATTTGCAGAGTTTATAAATTCAAACTCACAAAGCCGGTAAACCCCCAACCGGCCCGGCGTGATCTCAAAATCTCTTAAATCGGCCCGGCTTGGGTGAAGCCGCACCCGTTTGGCCGCTTGGGAACACTGACAATATCTCTTAGCACAATGTCCTCGCCTCTCCACTTAATCTTCCAAGCCCTATCGCGCTTACAATCCATGGCCTGTTCCAATTGTGTTCGAATGCTATCCACTACGGATGCAGTATCATGCCGATCGGGGTTTAGAACGACAGGTTCCAGTTTTTTGCGCTCGGCGGGGGACAGTTGATCGCATGCCTGGATGCCTAAAGGTTACGGTTCAGTCTTGCTCGGATCAGAAGTAGCTGAGGGGGACCGATGAGGGTGTTTGTTAAGCTGCTGGATACGACCGAAGAAGGAATTTGTGGTGTCGGTTCGTGGGAATCCAGTGGTTGCGGGCTTCTCCGCAAGAATGGGAAATGGCGCAACACCCGATCGGGATTTTTTCCTTTCGCCATATTGGGGGTGTGCTAACGTTGTGTGATTTAGTGTGAAAGTAAGGGTTAGGTATAATAGCGGGTGAGGAGAAAAGCTTTACCAAGCGGTGACGGAGGATTGCGGTTCCCTTTAATAGCTGCTGACCCCTCACTTTCGGCACGTTGTGTGTTCTAATCAGTTCGTGGAGTTTGTTGCTCCGTGGAGTGACTTGTCAGTTCATGGAGTCTCACCTTCCACGAATGAACCAGTCAGATCACGGATCCATGAACTGACCAGTGCTAATTATGCTCAACCAAAATTAACAGTTACTCCAATCGCAAAGTTATGTATACATGAAATATTCATAATTCATCGCTCTTTCATCTCCCGGTCCTCAATTTACCATATCTCTAATATTGATAGAATGGTGTTGGAAAAACATCAATTTTTGGCGGTTTTTAGGTGTGTTTTTAAAGCCGCTTTATCAAATTTAAAGATATTGTAACTCAAAGACCGGGAATTGAAAGAGCAATGTATTTGCATGTTACATATATATATTTCTTTGTGATTAGACAAATATTCGCAGACTTAATTAGACCGACATTTTGTCATTTTTGTCTGTTCAGCCATGGCTCCATGAAGTGACTGGTCAGTTCACGGAGTTGTGGTAGACTCCATGAAGTGACCGGTCAGTTCATGGAGCCCAGTTGATCCATGGGTTGACCGGTCACTCCACGGAGCAACATCCTCCACGAACTGACTTGAACATAGAACTTTGCTCGTGCGAGTGACCCGGCCGGGTAATGGGTCTTGGCCGGCTACACCGTAAAATACGTTAACTCACCAGCAGTGAACCAGTGGATTTTGAACTTACAAACTGCACTGCACTGCGCTGCGAGCCTCCACCAACTGCACTGCACTGCCAAGAACTAACTACATACCGCACTGGTTAATTCTTTACAAGCAGTGTACTGGTTCAACCGTTGAGAGATCTAGAGGTGGACGTGGACAAGCAGGAGGAAGCAGACCACGAGCGGGTTGTAAGGTGGAACTTGGCAATGACTGAGGAGGATATCGAGGCGACCGAAAAACTGTGGATGGAGCTGGTAAAAGAGAACGCACCTGGACGCATATGTGCGTTTCGTCTACTGTTTCCAACCTTGTATGAGGTTCATGACTTGTAAGAGGTTCATGACTTGTATGAGGTTCATAGCTTGTGTGAGGTTTATGGCTTGTATGAGGTTCGTGGCTTGCATACGATGCGTAAGCACGAGAGTTTCAGACTGTATGTCAAGCCGATATAGACCATAGATTTCTGAATAGATTGCATAAAGAATCAAGCAACTATTCAACAACGAGGTGGAGCAGAAGACCAAATTGTGCGGAGTTTCTCCGGACAGTGCGCGCGCACTGTGCAGCGATTATTTAACCTGTTCCTAGCGCTTGGTGGCGGATAATCTACTATTTCAGCGCTTCCTTCCATCAACACAAAAAAAAGAGTGGAATTTTTGGGTAGAAGTATTAGATATGGCCATCCCAGCGGTAAATTCAATTCATGCTAATTCAGAGTGTACGGTTTATGGTGTGGGCGGTGGTAGTTGTGCTGTATATTTTGAGTGGGGGAGGGACCCCTGTGATTCCCGCACACCCATGTCACCCCATCAATATTCAAAAGTATTTCAATGCAAAGAGCATGACCTGGTTAAAAGAACTCTTGCAATGACATGTTCCATGGGGACTACTCTTGTCATTGCATAGGTTCCGCCGAGTTGGCACCTCAAAAACGAGTGTTGTGGAGTTATTGTGCGCTTAGGTACTTAGCGAGATATATTTTATTGCCGCTGGGAACAGGTAAATAATCGCTGTACAGTGCGCGCGCACTGTCCGGAGAAACTCCGCAAATTGTGTCAGGAAGCACATAGCAATGTTCTCGACGCGACGGCAAAGAAAAGCAGCATCTGCGCAAAATCGAAGAGGAGGTGGAACGGCGACACCCAGGAGAAAAGAGAGACTCTCGGGCAAGAAAGGAGAAGAAACAGACGGAATTTGGAGGAGGCAGCCCGGGCGAAAGTTGAGCTCAAGAATTTGATTCGGAAGTCCAACAGCCAAATGTGGAGTGACTACTGCAGAACCTCAGAGGAGCCGAGTCAACCCTCGAGCTGGCGCGACCGTGGAGGAATTAACGGACAGAGATGGCAAGCAAGCAAACAGACAACAACATTTCGCAGCGAGGCTAGCAAATGCTTGCGAAGGGCAAACTGAAGGTGGTGGACAGAGGAATCTCGAACGAACGATGGGAGAATGGGAGCCGCAGCGGTGTGCTCACACGGAGACGACGAATGGACACTCTTTTGCAGTTACCTAGGCAAGGGACGAATGGTGGTTTTCAACACAGAACTATGGACAATCGGAATCGCACTTCGGAAGTCCGCTAAGAGAGCATAGGCACTACAGGCGAACGGAATCACAACGGTGGCGGTTTTCATTGACTCGCAGGCAGCCATTCGACGGACGGCGTACTTGGACCCAAAGCCATAGCAGCAGCTAGCGAGAGCGAACAACGAGCATGTCAGGGGCTTCCGCGACCATGGCATAGCAGTTGAGATTTACTGGACTCCTGGACACTCAACCATCCCCGGGAACGAAGCGGTTGACTGCCAGGCTAACAAGAAGGCCAAGGATACACAGTATGCGAGCGAATATACACCTTGGCTGCAAATAGAGCCAGAAGGATCTCTGAGGGCAGGACGGCGGGGAAGGCCAAGTGGGAGGCCGACAAGCGCTGCAAGCGCTTCGGTTATAGACTGAAGGGCAAGGCCGGGAGCAAGAGACCCGCCCCAACGAGAAGCCTGAAAGTAATTGGCAGCTAGGTTCTACAGACTGAAGAGCGGGCATGCGCCCACCGGAACCTATCTAAAACACTTCAGACACCGCGAGGACGACATGTGCTAGTGGTACGGAAAAACGACGGCTGAGACGCATGAGCATCTCTTTAGCCACTGCAGCTGGTGGAAAGCCGTGTTGGAGCGTGTCTTTGAGTTGGTCATCACGTGATTTGGGTTAGGCTTGACCGCAGAGCCACTTGCACTTTAAGTTCTGCATACATGTCATTTTAGATCAAGACAGTCAAGTGAGAAGGTTTGGTACAACCAGCCGAACAGCAGGAGCTTGAGTGAGAGGCAACAGACTGGAAAGCAGGCAAATGTCGGCACGCACAGATATCCGAGCCGTTTTCCATGGAGACATGTGACCAGATGGTGATGGACTTCCTTGCGGCCGCGGACGTTGGGAAGTTTCCGCCCATGTGAATAGTGGTATGGAGGTGGTGTAATGGCGGCCAATCATTTTGCTTGCGTCCATGTCTTGGCTGGATGCAAGCAACCTGATTGGTCGAGCTGTAGCCGGATAAATGAGCGGAGGTTCGGAGTGGAGGTGCGGAGGGCGACGGCCTCTCTCTTTTCTCTTTTCTTTTGTCTTGCGAGGTTTAGAGGCGGTCAATCTTTTACTCTTTTTCTTTTGTTGATAGGGACGAAGAGTAGCAGGTGGGGAGCTCCGCCATCATACAGGTGATATGGGCTCTGTCATACTCTAGTTAGAGTGAATACAGTATGAATAAAACAAACCACTTTAACGAGGATTTTGGTGCGGTCAGCATCCTGGGCCATGACAGAATATTCGCATATCCATTTGCCATATAAATTTGAGTGGGCGGTGAACATTAATCGTTGTTGTTGTTTATTCATACTGTATTTACTCTCGCTAGAATATGACAGGGCCCTTATCCACTCCGCTTCCAGGCGAGCCGGTTAGGTGGCGAAGCTCCCACCCGCTACCCTCCGCCCCGGCTGGCAAAGAAATAGTAAAAGTAAACGACTGACCGCCCCTTACGAAAAAAGGAAGCCCCCTGGAAAAAGAAAACAAAAAGAGAAAGAGAAAAGAAAAGAGAAAAGAGAGATACCGCCGACCTCACCCAAGCGGGAACTTCCCAACGTCCATGGCCACCAGGAAGTCTATTACCGCCTTGTCACATCTGAGATCGACACACTTTGTCTGCCTCGGTTCGCAACATTTTCACCACTGCGCAGCTACTATTATCAACGGTTTCTCAACAACCACCGATCGCTTAGGCTCATATCCTGTCGGAAATACATTACTTCACAGCATTTTCGCTTCCATATCTGTACGATAAATACATAATTTGACGGACTTTGGCATTGTCGTTGCCTGCGCAGCATCGTAAAGGTAATCGGAATCGTAATTGCCATCGCGACATCGACCGTTCAGAAAGAGACACGTGCGCCCGGTGGTCCATAAGAGAAGGTGTCTCTCGTAGTATCCAGCCTTCTTTGCTATGTAGGTCTCGATTGTAGGTGCGCACTAGCACGTCCTCAGCACAGGGGATATGGTGTATTGGCTCATTCTGATTTGTGCCAAGGATGGAAGACAGCGGAGAGTGGGATGTTGCGAAGAAAAACGCGTGCTTAGATAGGAATGTAAAGGGAGGAAGGAGGGAGATGTGGAGGAGTGGAGTGAGTGGTAGATGTTGAGAACAGTGTAAAGTGATTGTCTATTGTACACGGTCTACAGATCGAAGAACGAGAGAAAACAATCTACTTATAGAGAGAATGAGAAGGCATCGCCAGATGCCGAATATCATACCCCGCCCAAGAGCCGGAAGTGTAAATGCTCAGCCCGGAAGTGCTCGGAGCCTGCGCCATGGATTTGTGGCTTGATGGCTTGAGGTCCGGAACTGCTCGGGGCCGCCTGTTAGAATTGTAGATGATTGTTATTCTTCATAGGCGCTTTCTATCTACGCCTTTATACATGTACATGAAGCTACTCCTTTTAACGCATGTGTGCGCATGCATTGTCATGCCTTATGATCTATCTTTAGCTTGTTCAACTTGTATGCCCTGTCAGATTCAGCTGCTCCGGATCTCTCATCTCATCGTAGTCCTCCAATCTACTAATACGAGATTACGGTATCTCCATTTTTAACACCGCCAGCAGAGACATCACCGAGTGATGTCGAATGATCCAGGGCTAAACTCTGAGTGACGTCAGAAAACTACTGTCAACAGTAGAGATACCTAGGAATGATATGGGTGAATGATGTGATCAAAGAGCTTCATAAGAGATACTTTGCCATACGTGTAGTGTTTCGGGAACATATGTTTGTGTGTTTGTTTATTCATTCAGTATTCACTGTTACTAGAGTATAACAGAAGCTAAAGATACCTCCGCCTCCGGGGAAAAACAACTAGCCTTGGCTGGATTTCAGCTATTCTGCTATAATGGTCTTTAGAAGTGCCGAAAAAACATGTCTTGTCCTGGGAATCTTAGTGCCTCTCTGGCCTCACAAGCATCTAAAAACTACAAGTTCTTAGGTACATAAGTTCCCACTTACCAACCCTCTGATGGAGATGAAGTTATGAATCTCCCAATTACCTCCAATATACACATCATCAGTGCAAGCATGCCCCCTGATGACAGCCTGATCAATAGTGAGACCAACAACTATGGAAATCTGTCCCAAGACAGTGCAATTGGCGACAGAAGACACATCTACAACACGCCCAGCATGCCAGGAATAATGACAAGTTTCCACATGCATTACATGGACATCCACCTAGAACCATACATGGTGAGGATGGCAACAGAGGGTGAAGATGTGGACAATCAGAAAATGACAGAATCTGAGACCAACGTTTCTCCTCACTCCTCCATCGAAACAACTCCAAGGCAGAAGCCTTGTATCGAAATCATTCCCGCCACTCACATGGGAAGTTTCAGAGCCCACTCGGAACTGATTAGGGGTGCCTTGGCATATGAATCTCATCAAGCCTGATCCAACAGAGTGGTGGAAACCCAGCAGGAAGGGGGAATGGATTTGACTCTGAGAAATAGAAATCCGAACGCACAGGGTGACGATTAAGACAACCAAAGTGGCAAATGTGATGAAGAGATGAAGTCACCAACAACACTAGCCTATGAGTAAAAGGCAAATGTTAAGCCAAGACAACCAATATGGTTTTTCACCACGTTACGCTAGTCTAGAGCAGTCCATAATTGCCACAATGAGTTGGCAGATCAGTCCAATCACAAATAGAAAGAAAGGATTGAAGAACTGATCGGCAAAGTCAACACTATTAAAGCATGGCAGGAAATATAAATCCAATTGCCAGAGGAGGAGAAAGAAAATTAAACAGCGCTCAAAGATTGGGCAACAAAGAGAGAAGGGACAGAAGATACAGTCAACAAACACAGGCTAGTCATGTGAAGTTGGAAAATAGTGATAGATGCCAGAAATATGGATATCAAAGGGCAGATGCAAGGAATGAATGACAGGTTCAACCAAATCCTAGCATTCTGCAAGGGATTCAAGAGGAAATGTTAGAGGGCCTACAATGAAATAACGAAACAGATGGAAGACAGGCTTTGAAGCAACATATGCAGTATATTCGAAGCAAAGCAGAAGGAGATTGACAATGAAGAAGACAATGAAAAGATCAGATAATATGGTGTAATTCGAAGGGACACCCAGAGGGTATTGGGAATCACTGACACGGAAATCAATATATACAAGAATGAAGGACCAGGGTCGAAGAACCAATTGCACGAGCCATAGAAAAGGAAAAGAATATTGATGAACAGGGGTTGGAGGTGTCGAAGCACGTCCCAAGAATTGTGCCAGGAGGAATGCAGCCAGAGTCAATGGCAGTCGACAACTCAGTGGCAAAGACACCGGCACCGGCACCACCAGCAGTACGAAGGATGATTCAGCTCAAAGAAAAGTCAAAACCTATACCAATCTCACCTCCGAAAGTCCAGGGCAGCATGGCATCGAGAAATGCCCCAAGGGATTAAAGGCAGAATGGAAAATGGAGGGGGGAGCTAAGGGATGAACAGAGTCACCCAAAACACCCACACCAGTACAGCAGCAGCAGCCGAAAAAGCCAGAAGTCAGAATGGTGACCTACATAGTGAAATTGCAGCCGTCAGTAGCATTTACACACAAGAAGAATGAGGTGGGATTCCAGATAGTAGGAAGAAAGAACAGGATGACAGATGAAAAGAAGGAGGTAAGTGGCCTGGAACCCATACCCACTAAGAAAAATACGCTGGAGAATAAGAGAGTCACGTGCAGGAGACACAATGGCCTTCCGGTCTCCTTGACGAAACACATGGAAAACATGTCCAATGTTGATAGCGCGCTCTGGGCTAGACAGGTCCCAGCACATATCCGAATGATGGGAATCTCGACAAATATGAGTAAATCCATCACAACATTGGCTAGGGCAAACTCATCAGCAGACATGCTGATCGTGTTGAGGGAAATAATCGTCACAGCAGTGAGAACAGTGGACCTGGGCATCATTGACATAGAAAGGAATGAAATCTGCAAGAGAGTAAAAATGCACCGAATCAACTTCAACCAGTACATGGCATAGGGGTCAGAAGAACTGCAAAAGCTGAGAGCAGAACTCCATGCCGAAAATGAAGGAGTTATTGTTCTCATGGATATAAGATATTTGGAAAGAGTGGTGGATATTAAGGAGAAGAAAAGAACTAGAGAGAAACAGCCCTCTTCGGTGGTGTTTCTATCAAGGGGAAGCAGATCGCCCAGAGATGCTTGTAGACGGGGTTGAAGACAGCAGGGATATGGCATGGAGTAGAGCATTATGTCAATGTGGGTCCGGAAACATATTGCGAGAGTTGTTGAGGATGGAGACACCATGTCCTAAAGTGTGGTGGACTAGGGATGGTTAGATTCATGCTGTACACAGTTACCCACAGGACAGAAGAACACCAGTGTGACATTGCCGAATTCAACACGAAAAAAGTACAAAATCACAACCACTATGACACCAATTGAGCGAACTGCAAGAGAGCACATATCGCCAAACACAATAAAAGCCGAGAGAAATGCAAAGCAACTGCCATCGCACGAGAAATACGATCCAGCTGGAATGATCAGAGTCGCATCAGAACCAATGAAGTGATGAATCAACACAGGCGAGATGAAAGAAAGGCATTCAGAGATGAGGGAGCAGCCAGTACAAATGAAGCAGACAAGAATGTTGGAGACGAGATACCTGTCGATAATGGAAATGAAAAAGATGTTGACGTGCCAGTACAAGCGACACATTCAGCAGCAGAGAAGTCATGCACTGAGTTTCAATGGTGAAAGTTCTACCGCAAAATTTTGCGAGGAGTAGGGAGGGAACTATTTTGGTGATTGAAAAGAGAATGGACACAGGCGCAGATTTGATAGTAATGCAAGTGGCGTATAAATGACATGGGGATGAATACCAAACAAGCCACCCAGGTTACAAGTTTGTATGAGGACAGAGAACAATAACAGCAATCAGGATTGACAACCGGGTTGTGATCAATGAAGTAGGCAACTGGGAAGAAGTCATCCAAGCCTTCGACATTACCATTGGGAGGGGACAGAAAGTTAGGTTTGCCGATATTCATGATTAGCGTCAACAAGTGAAAAATGTCCAATCAACAACAAAACCTGCGAGATCGGCAAATTGGGAAAAAATGATAGAAGCAAGCACAGTGGCGCTGTATGCAGATTGGAATGCACACAGCAAAAAACGGAATGACAGGTGCACCCAGAGAATGGACGCAACCTTTTGGGAAGGCCTTATGCAATAGTATGAACTACAGGTCATGGATGATGACAAAGATGAATGCTATACCACAAGGGATAGCAGACTAATAGGGTCCGTAATTGATGTCACCCTGGCCAGGGGACAAGTGTGCAATCACCATATGGTTGAAACCCTCTTAGACGACAACACAGTACTGTCTGACCACATGATGCTTCAGCTGATATGGGGAAGGAATATATGGAAGGAAGGTACAAGCAGCAGAATAACAGGATGGAATATAGACAAGATGAAAGAGAAGGAATTGAAAGAAGCAAAGGAAATGTGAAAGGAGATAATGGCGGAAAGAACAATGTTGTCTGAAGTGATCACCATACTGGTGCTTGAAGAGACAACAACCAAGATCTGAGAGGTTCTAACCGGAGTGCTGAATCGGAATGCGATGAATCGCATGGTTTGCACCAGATCACAACTGAGGTGTAACGAAACGATCAAAGAATAACAGGATTTTGGTATTCTGAATATGTGAAAGAAGAGCATGGAGATTGAACAAATCCAGATTCAGGCAGGCAAGAAATGATGTTCGAAAAATAATAAGGGTGGAGAAAGGAAATATGTATATTACATTCTTTCAAGTTGCAGAAGAAGAGCATGTGCGGAGAGCATCGAAGTACACAGGACCGACAGCCAATGACACGGTCAAGGCCTGAAGAAACCAAAGGGAAGAGCTTGTCACCTCCTGGGATGAAAAGGCCAAACTGATGAAACAAGTCGAGTTTCCAAAACCGCTAGAGGGGATCACACACAATGAAAAAATCGCAGGAAGCTTTACCTACTTAGAAATTGGAAGAGAAGTGGTCCACACAGTAATCCTTGAACACAGTGTCTGAAAGCAACAGCATTGAACAAAATCAACTTTAAGGCAATCCAACTTCTGTGGAGATGGGACGAACACAGAGTAGTGGCCTTGGTTCGGACAGCAATACAACTTGGACACCATCCTTTAGAATGGAAGACAGCGACAGGAGTGGTTATTCCCAAATCTGGGAAACCCGATTATCACCTGGTCAAGGCTGACAGGGTATTTTCACTCCAAAATTGTTGAAAATAAGTGGTTGAGAAAGGAGTGGGAACGAAAATTGCAGACCAGTACAAAAGGAAATATCTACTGCACGACGGCCAATTCCGATGCAGAAATCGGAGATCCGCAGTCAATACAGCTGGACTGATGGTACAGAAAGTTGAAAAAGTGTGGGTAAGGGGAAATACTGCATCAGCAGTATTGATGGATGTGAAGGGAGCCATTCCAAATCTAGTGAAGGGAAATTTGAGCAAGAGAATGGAAGACATGGGACTTGAAGCCGATGAGGGCTAGGGGATGGAAAGTATTATGTCAGACAGAAATGTAGTTATGAGGATGGATGGCAGAGAAGGGAAAGTTATGGAGGTTGCCACAGGAATTCCCCAAGGATCACCAGTTTCACCAATACTGTTTGTTATATATATATCTGAGTTGTTAAACAAGTTAAGGTGGGGATCGAACGTATGGCGGCACTTACTTTTGTGGATAACAAGGCCTGGGTGGTCGATGGAGGTGACGTTACCAAGTGCTTACAGGGAATGCAGAGGTGTGCAGTGACAGCGAAATGATGGGCCAAAGGAATGCAACTGAAATCAACATCTGTAACACCAGGAGCATAACTCAAGGTTTACCCGGTCAAACAGTATCTGTACATAATTCAGTAATGCTTCGAAGGTAGGTTAGATGCTCCACTCAGGACGTGAAAATAACTAAAAGATTCTGAACGAAAAGAATTGATTTTCTCCAATACCTATATTCAGTGTTCGAAACGCGCCGGGCCAGGCCGGCCCTGACGTCTTTAGGCCCAGCCTGCGGGCTTCATATCAAGCCTGGCCGGCCGCCCTTAGCGCGGGCTTTTCAGGAGGGAAGCCTGGCCGGCCCGGTAGCCCTAGCGGGCCGAGTGATTGGTTGTGATTCACGCCCGCGGGTGGCACACACACATTGAAAAAGTCATAGAGCCATGGTATCATTACTGGCTATGCTATACATTGGAGACGTCAAACACACACCAAAGAAGAATACATTGACCGGAAGAATTGACAGGTAAGGGCCTAGTTCCGAAGTAATCGGCTATGGGGCAGTGGGGATCATGACCATTTCAAGACAAAGTATACCTCACAACCCTGACCTCATAGTCTTATTTAACAACATCTCCGGCTGTCTTTCCAATGCACGAAGCATCTCCTCCAACTTCCTGACCTCATTTGACTGCCCAATGCCAGCTTTTTCCCAAGACTTCATACATTCAACTGCACAAATCACATCATCCCCCAAGCGATTTTGGCAATCTGAAATAAGCAGCTTCAAACTACTGAACACCCTTTCAACCTCAGCGGACATGGCAGGTAAAGAATGAATAGAGAGTGCCATCCTAGCAATTTGGGTCAAGCAAGGTGTAATCAGGCGAGCCTGCCAGAAGGCAATGAGATCTGGAATCTCATCTTCAACTGGTGAGTCTTGAAACTGGTGGAGCTGATCAGTATTTTTGCTGACACTGTTCTGCCGTACCCGCTTTGGTTTCCATAGTGGTAGAGAAGAACTTGATAATGAAGACGTTGGCAGTGCCCCTAAATCTGTAGAAGTAGTATTGCGGTAAATGGACTGCCATAAATTCTCTATATTTGTACGTGCTGCCTCAATCCAGGCTGGCTGGTCTTTCCATTCATCCTTGAAGTATTCGTACTTCATCTCTGGGTGTAAGGCCAGTGGCGGCCAGCATTGCTGGGGCGAGGTCTGTGAGCGTATAGTACTTATTGAGGATTGACCTGGCATTGTTGATTGAAGTGAGAATGTGGGTACTGTATGTCTCTCCATACGTACTTCTTTGCCATCGAATCTTTGTCATGCTTGCACTGCCTCCTGTTTGTGCCTTACCATCGTCATACATGACGACAACTCCGTCATCTCAGCATGGTAGATGATATAGGCTGTATAGTAATACAACCACTCCTTTCGCCTCAACCACTTATAATCGCTTCCATGTCACCCATTCAGCTCAAAATAGCTTCGTCTGACACCTGTTCCGAAGAAAGCCCATACGGCCTGCGGGCTTTGATCAAGCCCCCGGGCTTTTAATTAAAAAGCCCGAGGCCTCATGGGCTTTGAGATTACCGGCCCGGCCCGGCCGGCTCAAAGCCCGCCTGAAAGCCCTCGGGCTGGCCGGGCCCGTTTCGAACACTGCCTATATTGTTAAGGCTTGTTCTCCTTGCTGAGAAGATTGATGCCTTTCTACCCTCAAAGAACCAAGGTCTTTATAACTTCTCCTTTGCTTCCAACAAATACTACTTTCTACACATATCTCTAAAGCTCAAGCACTATAACCGCGTTCGGACCTTCTTCGAACCAATGCAAGTTCTTTTGCAACTACTGCGGCCTCCAGCTCTCGATCCTCTATCATCTTCATCAACATTAGATTATAATCAGACTATCGGTATCCTGTATGACATCAAGCTTGTGGGCTTGTGCCTCCGGGCCAGTGTTATTCTTTCGATCTGATGACCTCCAGACAAATAGGCCTGTTTTGATAGAGAGTTGCTTCGATGTTCAGAGTCGGCACATATTCTTAGGCCTCCGGCAGTCGTAGGCTTTGGCTGGCGCCATTCCGCTGGTTGCCGGCTGTCCGTTTGCTATCGGCGAGTCATCAGCTTCTTGGCTGATGCCATTCAGCTGTTTGTTGGCTTTCGGATTGCTATTGGCCATTTGGAGCAGAAGCGACCGCGGCCATCAACTAGTCATTGTTGCTTCATTGATGGTGTGGGTGTTTGTTTGGTAGCCATCAGAAACGATTGGCTCTGGTATCCGAGATCAGTGACAGCCGATGACATCCAATGAGGAAAATCATAGGTCATCGTCCTTGACCCCAGTGTGAACGTGCTAGGTGTAACACTACCCCCTTTCTTACAGATTTTGTCTCTGAACGACCGTACTCCATACTAATCTGCTCTTCGTTGCCTTCGGCGCAACATGATCCAGCCCGCTGAAGTGAATCATTTGAAATCCTCAGTATAGTCAATTCACACCCACCTCTTGGCTTCGACCAGCTGAGACATGCAAGCACAATTATCCAATCAGTTTGCTTACGTCCAGATGAGACATATGGCAGCAAGCAGATTTGATCAATCAAGTTGGGTCCATCTAAGACACTTTGCTTTCTTTTCGTTTGATCTGGGAAATCATGACCCCATGTGCCCAAAACCAAAACCATCTTTCTTTCATGATCCATCTTTCTCATATGCTTTGGGCAATATGACCCCTTGTCCCCAAAAACCAAATCCTTTGTTAGGTGACTTGCTTACCGTTGAAAACGCTTCGTGGAGAAAACGTACTGGCTCAACTGTTTGATCCAATTATGCTTCGCAGCCTGAGGATTCCATCTGTAATACTCCATTAACAGTCCCTTGTTGTCAAAGTTCTCATAAGGTATCTAAGTCCAATCTGCTTCCTCCGGATACCGCTTCCACTTGACCATATACAAAACCCGTTTCCGTTCCTTGCTATACTGGTTGCCCTACATCTCTTCGACTTCCCAACCAGTTTCGTACTTGTAGTCGTCGACATCATATCCAAGCTCATTCTGCTCTCAGGCTGAAGCAACCTCCGTTGATGTCTAGTAGAGTAGGTAGCGAGTCGATAAGGTTCGATATATGATATATGGAAGGCATTATGAATACATCATCGATTTGTTTACTCAAGCTTCATTGCGGTGGTCAAGAGCGCCTTTGAGACCTTGAAGGGTCCATATTCCTATTTCACACTGCATATATTTACCATTTTTTGTAACAGTAAAAAAACCATCACCTTCAAATAAACCAACTAAATCACCTTGAGTTAGATTTTCTGCGTTTAGTCTCTGAGAGGCTTCGAGAGAATGTACACCACTAACCCCTGCTGATTGTCGCCATGCGTTTGGCTTTTTCACAGCTGAAGCTTCGGATCTAGTTTCCTGGTGGTCATCTAGTTTTGAGGTTGTTCCCATTTAGCGTAACTGAATCACCAACCGAATACTTCAGAGGTTCCTCAGTACGCCTATCATGGTACTTCCCCATTGTCACCCGTGCGTGCTCCATGCCCTTACAGCCGAGTGCATGTACGCTGGTCATCCAGTGAACGTAGTTCCTAGATACTGGAATCTTCACTTCTACTATGAAGGGCCAATTGTTCAAGGATCAAACCCACAGTGTGCAAAGAATGGTGACATTTCCGTAGCGGTGGTAAGACAGTCATCATTGGCATACTCTGCCATCAGTAACATCTCGGACCAATTGATCTGCTCATTATTGCAGAAATTCTGCAAACAGCATTCCAGCGATTGGTTGACTCTTTCTGTTTGCCCGTCCGTTTGAAGAAGGAATGGCGAAGACATCTTTAATCTAATGTCAAGAGCTTCCACCAATGAGAACCAAAACGAGGAGGTGAACCTAGAGTTCCGATCTGACACTATATTTGATGATAGACCATGGAATCTCCATACTTCTTTCAAGAAGATTTTGGCAAGGTTTGTAGCTCTCTTTTCCCCATCATTCAATGGAATGAATTGTGCCATTTTCGTAAATTGGTCGACAATTACCCATACTGATGAGCACCCATCTGATACCAGTCAATCAATAATGAATTCCATGGAAATCGAGTCCCATGGGCGTTATGCTAATTCGAGCAGTTGTAGAAGACTGTAGCAAGCATTACTAGCCGCTGTGAGAGAAAAACACGTAAAAAGATTCTTGCACGGCAGCGACCAATAGGAGGCTGCTAAATAGCGGCTGCATTTCGAGGAGCGTTGGGAGGGAGTAGCCCCAGCGAGATGATACTTGATTGGCTACGAACTAAGAAACAAAAGAGAGAAGAAGGAAAGAGATGAGTTGATGATTGGATTCGTGTCGCGCAGGTCCATATAAAGTCTGAACCCCTGGCGATGGCATGAGGCAGAGCCTCAATGATCCTAGCACAGCACGAATCCAATCATCTCGTGGATTTAGCGGTGGGATCGATTTTCCCACCACACCGCTCTGTTTCTTTCACATTCTGGGCATGAACGGACACAATCCTTGCTGAATTTCTCCATTTCCGGCCACAACAAGTTTCCTCTGACCAGCTCGATTGTGTTGTCCTTCCCCATGTGTCCAGCCACATTTGAATCGTGCTCCGCTTCCAATATATGTTTCTTCAACTGCAGATCATCTGGGATCCACAGCCTGTCTTTAACATACAGGGCTTTGTCTTCAAACGAGATATCTGCACTTGGATTTCCTTCCATTGCTCGCACATACTTTGCTAGCAACACAGCATGGTCATTAGCTGTGACGCGTGTGCTCCTGCGTGTGTTGATGCAGACCGGTATCACCTGACACGGTGTCAATACAACCTGATCCTAATGACTAAGATGAAGCTGAAGAAGTGGATCTCGATTGTTGTTCGTCGTAGTCGTTGTTGAGTGGCCGAGTGTGTAGGTATACAGGTATAAGCGGAAGCACAGCCGTCCTTTGGAAGTCGTAGACGTCTTGAAGGTAGTCTTCTGAAGACTCGTCAAATGGTACTTGCAAGGGATACTCACCGGTTGCGCAGAAATAGAAGGAGGTGTCAATGAGGTTGTTGTAACGTAGGAATTCGTACAGGAAATCGAGGTGAGAGTCGGTTTGTCTGTACAAATGAAGATAAGCTGGGTTGTAGATAATAATATTGTCACGGTAATATTGGGACATAGATAATAGATATTCTCCAGGTAAAAACTTAATAATATTTCTGGTGGTTTTCCGCTGTTGTTGTTCTGACTGAGGATTGATGATAGAGCATGATTGTTGTGTTTAAACAGGAGTTTAAGGTGGCCTTTTATAGGTAAGCATTTGCAGCCAAAGGTATATCAGTAAGGCAGGACGGTACTTCTCTATCACTATCATGTGTATGTATAGTACTATCTCGATAACACTCAGTCCACCTTGGTGGGTGTTCACACAACAACTGATGGTTGCAACAGAGCTGATCTCGGTAGTTCATTGCAGAGAGTTCCGTTTGACAATGTGTAGAGGCATAAGCCCCCACCAGGCATCCCAAAGGTTATCCTGCATAATATGACATTGCTGACACCCATATAGGACCATTACTTCATACTCGTTATCTTTCTTCTGCATGAGCGGAATAGTGATCAAACATTTAATGAGCTACCAACCTATACTTTGCCACATACCTAGTGTCATCGCATCTAACCCGTGTTCCCCGGAGGGTGGTGCGCTCTCTCAGAAATTGTATTTGCAAACACGACAGAGCTGGGAATCGACAGTCTAGGTCCGAACACTGATCTTTGAGGTAGAATCAACTACCAGGGCACAGTTAGCTTACATCCGTTGAATACTCATCTCGAGAGATAGCAAAGTCCCTCATACCAAGACAATATCATTCATCCAACAATGTCGAGGAACTAACTGTAGTTTCCGAGAATACTTCTATCCAAGTATCAGTTTGATAAGTGGTAGCGTTGGTCTGATCCGTAATGCACAGCTAACCCGAAGGTTCCTGCGAGGCGATTATGTTACATCGGCAATATGGTTTTGTGTGTCCCATGCCTTGGTCAGTTCCGAAGGTGTTACCCTTTGGTCGCTGTCAAATTGAATGTGTATACTGTTTCTGCGTGGTTAGGCCATTCCACTTTGGTAAGACACAGTATTGAAGCGTGGAATATCAGGGCAATTTCACACAGCTATGTTGAGCCTTCTGCTTACTGATGAGTAGACATCCTGAGGCCTGTATTCTCATCCTTCGACACACAGCATCATCGGCGAGCCTGTGAGACCAAGCCTCATGTACCATGTACGGATGATCAGGGAAAACCCCTTACATTAGCGGTACTGACTACTGCTTCAAATAGGCATGAGTTGAACTTGACTGCTGGAATTGCTCTCAACTTTGCAGAAGAAATTGCAATTCATTCGCCTCGTAACCTTATTGCTGTTACTTGTACTGTTTCTCCTTCAGAAGTTAGCAACTGATTGGGTCTCAGAACACGGTAGATAGGCTGGTTTTCATTTTCTTCGGCACCACTTGCCCCTGTTTCAGGGTTGTATTCCGAACACCTAGATGATGCATTCCGTTTCTTCTTTACACTGCCAGGTCGGTAGAATATTGTAAAATCATATCCTGCGAATACTTGAGGCCAGCAGGCTTGCTTCCGATTCAAGATAGTTGTAGTCATTAACTATTTGAGATTCTTGTGATCGGTGAAGAAACTAATTGGGTGAACTGCACCTTCGAGATAACATCTCCATCCTTTAAACGTAGATACTATGGCCAGCATATCTTTGTCATGGATTTCATAGTTGATCCTGGCTTGATCCATCTTTGGAGCGAGGTAGCCTATAGGGTGCAATCGTCCATCAAGGACTTGCGCGGAGTGCAAAATCACTTGTGTCTGCCGCAATTACCACGGGCCAAACAGGCTTGAAGTGCCGTAATATGGAAGCCTTAGTAAAGTACTTCTTTTGTGTATTGAAGGCTATTTGATTTCGGTGATTTGCATTCCAGTCAAACTTTTCATTCGTTTTTTTGGTTTACTCCCTTAAGGCAGGGCATATCTTTGAAAATCCTTTGATGAAGTGTTGATAGAAGTTGGTGAATCTGAGAAAAGACTGGATGTCCTTGACAGCCTCTGGAATCTCCCATTTAAGAATAGTTTCAATCTTGTACACTGACATACTCACACCTTCTCCCGATATGACATACCACAGAAACGCACCTTGTTTTGGGTGCCATTGGCACATATTGGGTGCTATGGCCAAGTTGTTTTCCTGTAATTGACGAAGCACTTATCAAGTGAATCGCACAAGCTCTTCTTCGTTTTCTGTATAGATAAGGATATCATCTATATAGAGTACAACACGATGAGCACTTAGATGACACAGGATCTCGTTCATCATATCTTTGCATGTAGCTGGGGTGTTTGCCAATCCAAAGGGCATAACTAGGGATTCATAATGTACATATCTCGTACAAAATGCCGTTTTCCATTCATCCCCAAGTTTTAATTTGAATAAGGTTTTACGCTGCCTTCAAATCTATATTGGTGTAAATTCTCAATCCAGCAACCCTGTCTCTAAGTTCGTTCATAAGTGGCAATGGATATCGGTTCATAATGGTGATACAAATGAGACCTCTGTAATCGACGCACAATCATAAGCCTCTTCCATGTGGCTTTGGAACCAAGAGTATGCGTGCTCCCACAGGTGTCTGGCTATAATGGATCTTTCCAGAATCAAGCATTTCCTTCAGATATTCTTCAAGGTCCGACACCTCTTTTTCTCAGAGAGCATAAATGGGACCCACGGAGGTTGTTCGCCATTTTTGAAGTCCATTGCATCATCGTAAAATCGATGAGGCGGAACAGTATTGGCAGTTTCTCCATTGTGTAACATTTCGAAGTCTCTATAATGCCATGGAATTCACACTACCCAATTGATTTCAATTTCATGTGCCACATTGGCATGCATGGTGTGACACCGGGAGTGTCACTCCAGGTTTACCCGGTCAAAGCAGTATCCGTACTTCATTCGGGACTGCTTTGGGGGTCGGTTGGGAGCTTCATTCGGGATGTGGAAATCACTAAAAGGGTCTGAACGAAAAGAATAGGCTTTCCAAATGCGTATATTGTTAAGGCTTGTTCTCCTCGCTGAGAAGGTGATGATTCTGCCTTTCTACCCTCGAAGAACTCAGAGGTCTTTATACCTCTTTCTTCGCCTTCTAACAAATACTTCTATCTACGCTTTTCTCTAGAGCTCCCGCACCTAACCTCCAAACCAATTTCCCTCGCAACCACTGCAGGCCTCCATCTCCCGATCCTTGTATTGTCTTTACCATCATTAGATGATACTCAGACCATTGGTATCCTTTATGATATCAGCCCCGCGGCTTCTGCCTTCGGACCAGTGGTATCCTGTCTGTCTAGCGACCTCCAGGCGAATAGTCTTCGTTCAATAGAGAGTAGCTTCGTTGTTCGGAGCGGTGCATTCTCTAGCTTCGGTAGACAGTAGCTTCGCTGTTCGGGGCGGTGTATTCTCCAGCTTCGTCTAGCAGAGAGAAGTGTCGCTTACGCAGAGCGGTGCTTTCGCTAGCTTCGTTTGGTAGAGGGTAGTGTCGCATACTCGGAGTGGTGCTTTCTCTAACTTGCGTTCTTTGGAGCGGTGCGTTCT
This sequence comes from Trichophaea hybrida, assembly GCA_015178995.1. Classification (NCBI taxonomy): domain Eukaryota; kingdom Fungi; phylum Ascomycota; class Pezizomycetes; order Pezizales; family Pyronemataceae; genus Trichophaea; species Trichophaea hybrida. The sequence continues at coordinate 79,930 of WHVE01000603.1, forward strand.
CTAGCTTCACTCTTCGGAGCGGTAGCTTCGTGCGATAGCGAGTAGCTTCGCTATTCGGAGCGGTGGTTTCTCTAGCTTTCGTTCTTTGGAGCGGTACGTTCTCTAGCTTCACTCTTCGGAGCGGTAGCTTCGTTTGGTAGAGGGTAGCATCGCTATTCGGAGCGGGACTTTCTCTAGCTTCGCTCTGCACTCCGTAACGAGTGATAGCCGATGAGATCTCACTCGCGCATGTCGCAGGTGATTGTGTGTGTCCCCGCTCCGAGGGTATTATGCTAGATATAACACTACCCCCTGCCTTACAGAGTTCGTCTCTTAATGACCTTATTGCTCCTGGCCTTTTGGTGAATTATGACCCTGTGAGCCCAAGTGAAGTGTTTTCGAAATTCACTATGTTCATGGGCCCGCACAGACCATTTCGCTTTGACCGCTTGCTGAGACATGCAAGCAAAGTCGACCAATCAAGTTGCTTGCGTCCAGTTGAAACATGGCAGCAAGCAGATTAGGCCAATCAGGTTGCTTGCGTCTTCTGCTTTCTTTTTCGTATGATAATCTTGAAAAATCGTGACCCCGCGTGCCCTTAAAACCATATCCATCTTTCTCTTCTAAATATGACCCCTTGTGCGCAAAAAAACCCAATCCTTCGTCAGGTGTCTTGCTAGCTGTTAAAAACCCTTTAGGGCGATAAGGAACTAGCTCAACCGTCCAATCCTATCGCCTTTCGCGGCCTGAGGGTTCCGTCTATGGTACTCCTGCAATAATCCTTTGTCATAGCAGTTCTCATACGGTTCCTCTGTCCAATCTGCTTTTTCTGGATATCCCTTCCACTTAACCAGGTATAAGACTCGTTTCCGTTTTTTGCTATACTGGCTGCCCATGACTTCTTTGACTTGGTAGATTGTTTCGTACTCGTAGCCATCTACATCACAACCAAGCTCATTCTGCTCACTGGCCGAAGCAAGCTGAAGCGGAGATCTGATAGTGTTGTTGGCGAGTCGATAAGGATCGATGAGAGATACATGGAAAGCATTGTGAATACGCCATTGGCAAGGTAACTCAAGCTTAATAGTGGTGGGCGAGAGTACCTTCGAGACCTTGAAGGGTCCATGAAGCTTCGCATCTAATTTCTTAGATGGCCTTGTAGTTTTGAGGTTCTTCCAATGTAATATGACTAAATCACCAACAGAATACTTCGGCGGTTCTTTAGCACGCCTGTCATGGTACTTCCCCATTTTCTCCTGTACTTGTTCTAAGCTCCTACGGCAAAGTGTATGCACTCTTGTCATCCAATGAACGTAATTCCTGGATGTGGGATTCTTTGCTTCTGCTTCGATCGGCCAATTCGTTCGAGGATCGAACCCAAAGTTTGCAAAGAATGGTGACATTCCCGTAGCGGTGTTGAGAGAGTTATTATAAGCATACACTGCCATCGGTAACATCTCAGACCAATTATCCTGTTTGTAATTGCAGTAATTCCGCAGATAGCATTCCAACGTTTGGTTGGCTCTGTCCGTTTGCCCATCCGTTTGAGGGTGGAATGGCAAAGACATCTTTAACCATATGTCAAGAGCTTCTACTAACGAGGACCAAAACCTGGAGCTGAACCTAGAGTCCTGATCTGACACTATGTTCGATGGTAGACCATGAAATCTCCATACTTCTTTCAGGAAACTTCTGACTAATTCCATAGCTTAATTCTCACCATCTGTTAATGGAATGAAGTGAGCCATTTTCGTAAAGCGGTCGACGATTACCAAATACCGATGACCATCCGTCCGATACTGGCAATTAGACAATGAAGTCCATGGAAATTGAATCCCATTGTTGGTACGCTAATTCGAGTGGTTGTAAGAGTCCGTAGCAAGCATGGCGAGCCAACTTATTCGTTTGGCACTCATGGCATGAGCGGACATAATCTTTGATGAATTTCTCCATTTCTGGCCAAAAGAAGTTTCATCTGACCAGATCGATTGTCTTATCCTGCCTCATGTGTCCAGCCACCTACGAATCGTGCTCCGCTTCCAGTATATCTTTCTTCAACTTCAGATCGTCTAGAATCCACAGTCTGCCTGTATAATAAAGAGTTTCGCTTTCGAACACGATGCCTGGGCTAGGATTGCCTTCCATCGCTCGGACATACTCTTCTTGCCATTCAGCATCGTTGTTAGTGTCGCTAACCACTGCTTCTAACAGCTCTGAAGTAAACGTGACTACTGGAATCGCTCTCCACTTTGCAGAAGAAATCGCAATTCGTTCGCCTTGTAACTTCATCGCTGTCACTTGCACTGTTTCCGCTTCAAAAGTTACCAACTGGTCAGGCCTCAGAA